>JAGQEM010000081.1:0-67105 GCA_019202945.1 Corynespora olivacea
GCTACTACAGCGCGTCGTACGCTCTTAAACTAGCTAGAGTTATAGGCCTAAAGAGCTAGCTGAGTTCTACCTTCTTACTAAGTTAGTATAGTACTGTATTGTGGATGTATTGCTCTTCATACGTAGTGTTAGTCATGCCAAGAAAAAGTGTCCGGCTCAGTAGTATATCCGGCTCGGTAGTAGAATACGTTATAGGTTCTATTATTAGTATTAAATAAATTCACTTTTCGTATGTAGTATTAGTCGTGCTAAGAAAAAGTGTCCGGCTCGGTAGTTTATCCAGCTCGGTAGTGGAATACGTTATAGTAAGTACTATTATCTACATACGTATAGGACCCTATAATACGTACGAGTTTCAAAGCGAGTTTAAAGGCTAGACAAGGCAGGATTTTAATAATCTACCCCGTGTATTTAGGAGAGAGCTCCTCCTTGCCCTTGTAGAACACGGAGTCTATCCAGCTAGTAAACATTCTTATACGCAGGCTGAGAAGCTAGTTAGTATTATACAGGACAAGTTCACCTGTAGTCCTAAGAGGAGGAGAAAAGAAAGAAAGCTGGATTAAAAAGCTATAGCTACTTAGCCTTATAATCTTGAAAAGTTGCTAGTGTCCCCCTCCTGTCGCGAACTACTACGATAGCAGAGTAAGTAAGTAACTCTAAAAGAGAAAAACTACTAGTGTCTGTACCGTCTATACAGTAGTGTTTTACAATAGTTTAGAGTTACTCTTCAGTAACAGGGGCTACCCCATAGATTGTATGATAGATAGCTACCCTATAGATCATACAATAGATGGCTCTATAGATTATACAATAGATAGCTATATAGATCCCTCTCTCCTCTGTATAAAGTGAGAGGGAGAGTCAAATAGAATACAATCTTTGCCTTTACCCCTTTATTCTTGGTACGCCTTTAGGCGTACTATCTGTGTGTATACAGAGCCAACTGACAGTTTTCCTTAAAACCACATTTACTAATCGGATTCCACACGGCGGAAACACAGAGAGGTGATTAATAATTAATAACTAATAATCACAGAAGGAGGAATAACTCCGCACGATGGGAGGAGAAGGGAGACGGGAGAAGGAGCAGATATCTCTAATAAAGAAAAAGTTACTAGTATCTGTATAAGGTAATATCTAATGTCTATACGGTTATGTAACGGCTACTCTTATATAACTAAGAGTACTATGCGTAACCGTTTTAGGTTGTGTATATCTTTTATCCCACCCGTGTGTAGATAGATCCTCCTTATACGGAATTGATTAATCATCTTTGTCACCCCATTGCGCGCATATATTGCCCATTCAATATAGTATATATATAAGTAGAGGACTTCCCCCTATTATAGAATAATTATAAGCCTAACTACTCTTCTAGACTAGGCTAGTATAAACCTATATTAAATTATAACCAAGTAATACTCTATTTAAATAAAAACTTAAGTAGTAAAGATAAAAGTTACCTAGTACTAAATGTAAGAATTTTTTAAATAATTAAAAAATACTAAGCCTCAGGTCACGTAACAAGTCATGTGTCCATACCTTTCAACAGCAACCCCACTCCGTGGCGAGCTTGAGCAGTTCCTCGGCTTGGAT
This sequence comes from Corynespora olivacea, assembly GCA_019202945.1. Lineage (NCBI taxonomy): Eukaryota > Fungi > Ascomycota > Dothideomycetes > Pleosporales > Corynesporascaceae > Corynespora > Corynespora olivacea. Next base: position 1,597 of record JAGQEM010000081.1, read on the forward strand.
GAGCGCGGTATCTACGTCGACGGTCAACGTTGGAGGCGGAATGCTTTAGAAGGCGCCGAGGACTTGAGTGCAGCAAGCGAGGGAGGCTCTGTAACTGACCTTGCGGGCTGCCGGTGCACCGGTACGACCGTTCGTGGCTGAAGATGGACTCGGATGGGAAGAAGCAAGGTCAGCCGTCTCATCGGAAATATCTTCTACTTTGATCTCCACTCCTTGAATCACTTGAGCGATGCTCGAATGAACGAGGCTCGGACGGCTACCTTCAATTCCATGCCGAACCAGTGTGACCTTGTCCTCGGTATTCTCCAGCTTGAACAGGTACCATTTCGGCATGGATTCCTCGAGAGGGAAAGGTTGGAGGGCGTTCGCGAACCATGGCGAGTGTCGTATGAGCACTGAGCTGTACAATTGAAAGGTTACCGGCGACGTGCCCGACTCGGCTCGAATGACCATATCGCCGGTCTTGGAGACTGGGAAGGCATCTGCGGATTGGTAGGGAATCATGTCCATGTTTGTTGGTGAGATGAGTAGTGTCTGCGAGTACGTTTAGAATTCCCCGTCATGATGGAGAAGGCATGCAATTGGTGGGGAGGTCAAGGACTTACGACGCTCCCATCGTGGGAAGGCTGGCAAGTACCTGGGGTGAACATTCGATTGATCTTATCCGTGTTACCGCATGTCGATACCGGGGCTACCGGAGTTGGTGCCCCTCCACTCGGATTCAAAAGTGCAGCGGACTTCGTTGGTAGAGCGGTGGGTCCGTTATGTGTGTCTTGGGTTTCTTTGTCCGATTTGGATTCATCGGAAGCACTGTTTGAAGATTGTGTTGGATGCGAGGGGCCAGTAGATGTTGATCTCTGTGAATCCTTTTTGTCGCTTTCAGTAGACGCCGAGATGGAGCTAGAGCTAGAGCTTGCGGGGATTCCAGAGGGTGTACTGGTCGCTCGACGCTTTCGCGGTCCAGGTGCAGTGGTGGGGCTTGTCTTTTTGGTCATTTTTGTCGTGTTTGTATGTCGAGATCGACTTCGATCGAGGTAAAAGCTATTATTTGTCAAAAATAAAGGTCAAGTCAAGTTCCTAGGTTCATTGTACGTCCGATAGTGTAGGATACAAAAGATGAAAGCTGGCCGAAGTAGGATAACCCAAGTGTGTAGAGGTGAGCAGAAGCTCTTCGATGGGAAAAAAATCAAATGAAGCCCTGGAGGGTCTGTTCAAGGTTTGACGTAAAGGTGAGAAATCCGAGTATCCCGGAGCTGCGTAAAGAAAATGCACCGGCTTGCTCGAGACAGGTGAGAGTAAGTACTAGGAGGATGCTCGCTCGAAGGTCACATCGTATAGCAGCCCAAGTGCTTACTGCAGATGCAGAATTATAATTTGGATGGCGAATATGATCACCCAGTGCTAGTTATACGTCAGAGTGTGAGTCTGTTTAGGCTTGGGCACGCACTCCCAAATCACTAGCTTTGTGATGCGTAGAAGCGACTGGGTATGTCGTTGCCCCCACAGAACTGATCGATCCTCCACCACGTCAACACCATTATGCGACGTATTTTAAGAGGACTCCTTGCTGATTCATTAGCAATAACTTCCTCCTTATGTCTCCCACCTATACGAAGAAGCTGGCTTAGAGAACCAACTAGATCTAATCCTGTACAGATAAATGTTTCCCTGGCTATAGAACGTGTTAGTGTAACCCCTGGATACGTTAAAACTTTTATAAATTCTGATATCTTAGTTATTAGCTCTTAACTACAACAAAATCCAAGAGGCGGATTGATACTCTATGCTATATTTTACTGTGTCACGTGCAAGAACTGTGGACAATTGTTGTTCCTATGTTTTCATGTAAAAACCCTAAAATACTCTGTGTTGTGGTGTTTTACCAGCTTAGGGGGTTCAAACGTGTTAAATACTTTCCTCCTTGAAGGGTACAAGCTTACTATGTTAAAAGATATACCATGCCAGGTGTCATTTGAGGGTGGATAGGCTTGATATTTATATCGGTAGTCAACAATTAGATACACAACAAATCATATCATCATCCAGTTGTTCACTGTCCTTTTTCGAAGCCATGACAATATGTCCGCTATCCCAGTTTCGGTTATGCGTTGCTCGACTTTTGACACGAAGCTGTACTCTACTCTACGTGTTGTTGGTAACTTCTCTCGATAGGCAACAGAAGGATTCATCAAAATCGTCCGACATGCGAGGTTGTAGCAGCTTTACACCAGCCTGCATCTCGTGCTCCCACAATCCAAACGAGACGCCGAACTTTTTCACGACTTCCGTCCGCGAAGATAGCTTGGAACGATCAAGCTTCCAGGTGCGATCATCCTCCAGCCGTTTGACATGGGACTTGATACCGGAATTTGTCCATGCAACAGGACCCTCGAGTGCCCTCACAAGTTCATCGTATGAGCCAAACCAATCCCCTACATCGTCTCGAACCATGTACAGGGGACTTGAGCCACCTTCTCTTGCACACCATGGAAGAGTCGTGGTGATTTTCGTCTCCTCGGTGATTGAATGTATCTTGAATACGCTCCAGGTGTCATTCTGAGGGGAAGATGTCGCGTCGACCCTTCCAATGATGGCGAAATGCCGAATTCGTGGAAATGCCCCGATCGCGAAAAGACCATGCAGTGTGTCGGCCAATGTAGCCCCATGAAGCATCTTGTTGCCTGTATAGCACAGCGTCGTATGAGGTCTTCGTTCCGACTCGGGACTGGTGATTAGCTGGATGAGGAGATACTTGAGAGATGATGTGGCGTTCGCTTTGAAAGTCGCTTTGGGGTGGAGTCGCTCATTGTCAAATGTCGCTTGTGGAGAGATGCTTGACAGCAAGCCAGAGCAAAAGTGCGAGGCTCTGAGTCGTAGGCTTCTAAGCCGTGGTATTAACGAACTCACGGCATGACATACGTGAGGTTTCCCTAGCTGTGGTGTGCTCATGCATTCGCAGTCCAGGTTTAGGTTGATCACCGTTACTGGCAAGCTTCGAAGGATAGAAACGACGGATTCACCCGGGGCCGTAAACCCTTCCTCGGCCGACTTTTCAAAGGAGAGCGCAAAGGTTTTCAAGTTCTTCATCCTCGACAACGCGTCGCATAGCTCCGTTAAGCGGTCGAATGCATCGGCAGAAACAATCCCCAAGCCCATCAGATGGACCTGAGTGACGCGTACGCTGAAGGAGCGGATGACATCGCGTTGACCGGTGAATCTTGAGAACCGAGCGCATGTAGAGTCCTCCCGCAGAGCGGTATCGAACGAGGCATCTTGGTAAAGGAGAGGGAGTACAAGATGATACCATCTGCGGCACGTCTCGGTGACGCTGACTGATCCAGAGGGTGCGTCAACGAGGTACTCAAAGATGTCCAGAAGAACTTCGTTTGGGAGGGATGCAATAGTGGTCATCTTGAAACGTCCAAGACAGATTCGAATGATCCGGAAGCGGCTGAGCAGATGCGTGATGCCCTGTCAACACTGGGAGTTGTTGCCTGAGGGGAACTTGAAGCGTGCCATCGTTTCATGCTATTATATGGACTTTGGTTCCGCCGGGCGATCGCCCGAGAGTCATGTAATCGATGCATGTACATGTAAGGAAACACCGGCAATTGAGGTGCAGAGATGATGGTGTTGAAGATGGAATCACGCGACCTTGTCTACTAAGCTTCCCCGCACCTTCCCCGAGTGCATCAGCAAGACAGCCAGGCAGGCTCGGCGTTGATGCTGGCAAATGCCCGTATCCGGATCCAGACAATAAAACCAACTAGATATATACAAGATGAATGGTATAAAGTGGACAGTTAAATCCCCCACGGCCCATCAACTACATTGAGTGCACTCTCGATGGCTTCCTCAAGATCGCCTACCCGTCTACGGAGCATGCTGTTCTCCTCCCTTTCACGGGCTAACCTCCCCCACACCGAAGCTTGCGAGCCACCTTCGCAATTTGCACAACCCCAAGTCTTTTCGAGTTCTGTGGTGCCGTCTCGTACCTTGTCGAAGACACTCCTTCGCTGGAATGGCTGCGTCCTCTTCCCCTTTGGTGTGGTTTCCTGGTCATCAATCTCGGCAACAGATGAGAGGTCGGTTCCAGTGGGGCTCATGCAGTCCTTGGATTCCCGCTGCGAAAATATGCTCCCGGCGTCCGTCTCCACTTCCGACTCGAACCCAGAATCTACGCTGACGTCCGAATTGGATACGCGATTCCGTCTCCTGGGGGCCTTCAGCTGGTTGCAGTCACCGTGCTCACAACGCGTCTCCCCTCGAACCAGCACCATGTTTCTCTTCCTCGCAGCTTCTTCTTCCTCCCTTGCCCGCTTCTCAAACATGAGATCCTCCATCAACCTGCGCATCTGCTCGTCCTGGTCAGCTGCCCGCGCTGCCATGGTCTCCATTTGTGACTTCAGATGCCTGATCCGAGTGTCTGCCTCGTCGAGCTCGTCGTCCTGCGCGCTCTGTTCGGCTCGGGCGTCGACGAAAGAAGTGGACAGTTGGCGGTAGCTGGTTTGGTAGCGAGAAACGAGGGCTTCGGCGGTCGAGAGCAGGTCATTGAAGGATGAGGGCGCGAGCGGATCGACAGGTCCGTGAGGGAATAGCGCGTGGGAGACGTTCAAATTGAGGAGCTCGTCGTCCGGGTCGTGATAGGTCGGAGAGGGAGCAGGGTCGGAGGTCCCAGCATTCTTCTGGATCGAGAGAAGCCACGCGAACCTGCCGGCAGCATTTGATTGCGGCTTGGACTGCGGCTTCGGTCCAGTCGAACCCTGCCTCGCGGTCTCACTCTCCCTTTCCTTCTCCACTTCGCTCGACGGCCGTGTGAGGGCCGACCCGCGGTTGAAGATACCGCCCATCATGGTGTTCTCGTCCTCGTAGTCGTCCTCGCTGTCGTAGACGTCGTCCGAACCGTCGTCGGACCGTGGGCCGACGCCCAAATTGACCTGCCCCGACGCGCCGTTGAACCAGTTCTGCAGGGCCTTCGCGCCCGCCCTGATCTTCGGTTGAGAAGCGCCCGACTCGATGGCGGTTCTGGACGGAATGAAGCTGGCGAGCGACCTGGAGGGTGAGTGGAACGATGCTCGGGAAGTATGTTGCTGCAGTGAAGATGCTGCACGATTGATCAAGGGCTGGCAGTTGTCCAGGAAGGTGCCCGTGAACGACCTCTGGTGACGGGGCGACCTGCCGTCGTCGAAGGGAGAGGGCAGGGGCGATTCGAAATGTGGGTCGTAGGCGGTTGAGGTCGTGAACGCAGACGGAGGCGGGCGGATGTCGATGTCAATGTCGTGGAAGGTGCTATCGTCGGCCTCGACTATGTGAGCGCTCTGGGTTTGTCTGAGCGGATGTGCCGAATTTCTCCGGTCGCCTCTGAGCGAACATTGCGATGCATAAGAAGCAGCGGACGCAGGTGGAGCCGCCTGCATTAAATCTGCAGGCATGCGAGGAGCCCGTGAGGAATGCTGCGAAGGATACCCGGAGCGCGGTACCGGCGTACGAGGAATCTGCCTGACCGCGATGTTTCTACTCGCCCTGCAGTTCTCGAGGCCGTACACGAGAGGCCAGACCGGAGAGGTTTGAAACGCGATAGACGGCCTTCCTGGTCCGCAGCACTGCCTTCCCTGCTATTTCCGGCGAGAGCTGTGGCTGTGGGTTGGGTTGGGTTGAGTTGCGAATGGCGAGCGCGAGCGCGAGAGCGGGAGCGAGAGCAAGTAGGTATCAGCGAGAGGAAGGTGCGGAATGAACAGTGCAGAAATTGGGATCAGAGAATGCACGTTGGCAGATGAACGAGCAAGATGCGATGGTGCGCCATGGCTTGTGTGGCTGGGAACAGACCAGCCTCCGGATTGTAAACGCGACGCCGCGAATCCCGCCCCTTGCAATCCTTCCACCGTAAAACAAGCAGCGTTGCGAACAATCCTACGGAAAACAGTGGGCCCTACGATTCGACAAGAGGTCGCATGTGTATTTTCCATCTTCACCACACTCGACGCTCCACGTTGTGCCGCTGCAGGATGAGTGCTTTGTTGTCAACCTCTCTATCGCCAGGGAACTCCAGTATCGCTGATCTTCTTCGGGGCTATGACGACCCACTGGGAACGCTCGTCGTCATCGCCCCTTTCTTCGTTTCCAGCTGCTCGTCAAAGGGCCATGTTTGCAAACGTGTAGCGCCATCATCCGGCAAAACAAACCACGGCGCTTTTTCCTTCAGGAAGATGTGCCGCTTGATGGCTGGGAACGTACCCTGGAAAGTTTCCAAGTCGACGCCAGCCATCAGGAGACCCGTGTGATCTGACGTAAGGTTGTATATCATCTTGATTGGCGCTCCGCAGCCTGTGCAGAACCACCTATGCCCGAACTTGGAGAGAGTCAACTGCTTGATCGTCATGGTCGATTTCCATTCAACTGAACCTGTGGGGACCGTGAAGAACGCGAGGAATGCACTGCCGGATGTCTGTTGACAAGCCCGGCAGTGGCAGAAGGTCAGATCGGATGGCTGCGCCGTGCACGTGTATTGGACTCCACCGCAGCGACAGCCTCCTTTGAAGACGACCTCCTTGCCAGCAGATTCGGGAATATACCTAGAGCCGTCGGCGGCTTGAAGGCGTCAGTGGAGACTTGGTCTCAACCCAAAAGACCTGCACACTTACGCTTTCTGGCCACCGCGAGGAATACGGCATCGACCTCTTCAACCTTTCCATCCACCGCCAATCGCTCCCATTCCTCCTTGAAGATGGTCTGGGCTTCCCTCCGGATCTCATTCGTGGCAAACGTCCGCGTAACATCTTTCACAATGACGTTCTCAACAAAGTGATCGTCCCATGAATCGACATCGTGCAAGCGCTTTCCATAGCCGGCTTGGTTGTCCATGGTAACGACACTCTCAACCCGAAGACCCGCCAGTTCCATGACATGCTTCAACGATGCCTCGTTCTGGCTCCATTCACGATGATAAGGTACCGCAAGCCCCAACCTTCGCGCTGTGCGCTCCAGGACCATGCCGGAAACGAGGTTGCGAGGATGTGTCGAATCCAAAGCGAGGACACCTCCAGGCTTCAGGAACTGGGTCCAATGTTCAATCGCTGCCTTCGGATCCGGAAAAAGTACCAAAGCAGACGCTAGAGTAATCACATCGAACGTGGTTTCTTTCAGATGTTCAATCAAGTCCAGATGCAGGACATCTCCCTGGAGGAAGCTCACATTGGAGTACCTGTCGCCAGCCTGCTGCTTCTTGTGCGCCGCCACGGCCAGCATGCCAGGTGTTACATCGACACCAACGACTTTTCCGGATGGCCCGACTGCATCCGCCTCGAGAAAGGTGAGCAGTCCGGTACCGCAGGCTAGATCTAGAACGTGCTGTCCAGGTTGGATGGCGACCCGAGAAAGGAAGCGCTTGGTAAAGTCGGCGTGCCATGTGTCGTCATAATTATATGATCGCGACTCGTAAAATCGGACGGCGTTGTGAGCCTGAACGTTGGAAGCCATAGAAATGCAGGGAGCAGGCGTCAAATTCTATGCTTATGGCCCTCCAAATATCAAAATTCGGCGTCTTAATACTTGGTATCTATGTTCGTGAGCTGGTTGTGGAGTGTTGCTGCTTTTAAGCTGTCCACTCAGGAGCTGCACTGGATTAATAACATTCAGCCACTGACCCGTTACCGGAAGATGGTCCTCGCAGTGGCAAAATGTCGAACAATGCACTTGATAAAGTAACAGAGTACTCTTCCAACCTCACCCAAGGTAGATACAACGCCTAGTACTTTACTTGAACGATAAGCTTTTGTAGACTTGGTATATCCTGTCATGGCTGACTACTACATGTATGATAGTTTAACTGTTCAGACTGGGTATCATGTGAGCACATTTAGCTCGGTCTGGATCCTCACATATCCCGAGATCACCTTTCGCGGGAAGAGGGGTGTGCATTGCAAGAAAAGGTGTGCTGCACAACGAGAATATTTCTCCTCGTGCGACCAAATCCGAAAGCTTTGGTGTAGATTCTATCAAGAGCACGACATCTCGATGGGGACGTTCGTTATTCATTCCGACGATTGCCCAGCTACAGGCTGAAACAGCAAAGCCATCGTACCTGCCACACTTCCAAACACGTGACAAGACCACCTCATCATTCAGCATGAGCTCAACGGGCAGAGTGCGATACATTCTCCGACATGGACATGGAAGACTCCATTCCGACTCCTTCAAGATGCCGGCGTAGGTCTTCACACCTCGTCCACGGCATGGAAGAGGCAACCGCGTCGTCACAGTAACACGTAGAAGCACCCCAGCCCGTATCACGGCTCTCCCACCGGGTATCCCATAAATTACGAGCGCTCTTTTTTCCGGCTTCAGGCAACGATGCTGCACAACCAGTGCTTTGTCGCTATCGTGTTTGGGCACCAGGCTTTTATATAGTACCTCCCTATTGTTGCCGAGCGAGGAACGAGCGTAGCATTACGGTCGGGTTTTTAGCAAAAAAGCGTGAAAATTGATTGGTTATTGAGACGCCCCTCTGATTGGCTGAGATAAGCTGCATTCTAGGTCTTTGATTAGCCGAAAAATGTTACCGTCACGTGAGCGCTGTCACGTGAGGAACAGCAAAACTTATCGGCAACGCTATACTAACTATCACGTGACTGTCCGCGGCAGGTGAGGGTGTCTCCCCTGGAAATTAGCTACGATAGATTAGTGATTGATTACCTACAGTAGATTAACCATGATAAGTTAGTGATTAATTGATAGGCCCTCGTCCTCGCTGCACGTAGATTTTATTCCATTCGTAAATAGTAGGATATCTTGTAGGTTCACCTAAAAAATATTTAATACTTAAATTATTGAATAGGCTATCTCTCATGCATCAATCGAGATAACTGGTGACAAAGATTGTTATTGTATTCTATGTGAGTTCTATCTATCTGTGTACGGACGGGAGGAAAAGGGTGCACAGTCCTGAAACGGTTACACTCGGTTCTACAGTCACGTGATAATCACGTGACCGTACAGATATCTGAGATTGCCCTGTACGGACATAAATACACACTATTCCCTTCTTATCCACGCCACATCAACCTGTTCTTTGTACATACACAGCTATAAACTCGCTGCGATTTATTCCGCGGAGTTAAAGTAGATTGCATAAGAGTTTTCAGAAGCACTCGAGCTCAAGGACCTCCTTCATGTCCACGAGACTATACGCAAAGTTTTTGCAGTCAGATATAGTATACTTCGTCACGGATGAGAATTTGGGGAAAGATAGGGATGAGGATATACATGGTAGCATATAGTACTTTCGATGGATTGGATACGTGGAAGGGCAACAGCAAAGTCAGATACGGGATGGTGACGAGATGGTACAAGTGGAGGGTATGTTACCATTCATATCGTATGAATAGCTACTGTGTAGGGAATGAGGTATGGAGCTCTGGTTTTGAAATAGAGATAGACTAAATGGTTAAACTTGCTTTGAAAGGCTATTTTTACATTTAAATAATTCCATAGTTACAGTTAGTCTATCCAAGAAGTTTGAATAGGTATGCAAATAGAACAGAGAGAGGCGTTTCCACAGGAAGAATAGAAAGATACTTATAGACTATACAGGCACACTTTGACTGGTTCGGTAGTTTGGGAGGTTAGCGACTAGTTGATGCGTACCGCGGAGCAATTCCGCGGTACATGCTGTACCGTAAGTTCGCCTATGGCAAGATGATGCTTTTACACTTAGATAAAGTGAACTTATCAATCGTACCTCATGTTCAAGGTACGTTTATCGTGTCCGAAGCTATCAGAATAGTCAGCACTTGTATAGTGTAACAAGTGAACCAAGCTGTTACTTGTTCAATATTATACCGACTGTATCGAAAAGGAGTGAACTTTCCCATTGTTTATGTATTAACTATTTAGTCTCTTGTCCCTCAAGTATCACACTTTACCTTTAAGTCCTCTCCGATGCAAAGGATTCATCAACTGGTAGGGTGCGGTCAAGACCACGACCGGATCCGGAAGGTCCATGCGAAACTTATCTAGCCCTACGGTTCTGTTGGTGGTTTTCCCACTTTAGCCCTTATGTAAATCCACTTATATCTCTATATCTGACAATTACGTGTTTGCGGGACAGTTCCTTGGGCCGCGCCGCCAACAGATAAAAAAGCCACAGCTTCCCATATCAATTCACCTTCTGTCGAACTTCTCACTTTCTCTACTTGGTGTTTCATTCAGGAAGCTGTCATACAATCACAATTACTAAACTTCGAGACTGAATCAATAGATGCCCAACATGACACCTCATCCTTTCAAACCCCTCAATCTCGAAGAAACCCGCATAGCTCGCGATGTCATCCTTTCCCGGCATCCAGACGTGGTCGTCGACTTTCGAGAGATTTATCTCCAGGAACCCGAAAAAGAGCTCATGAAGCAATATCTAGCTCTTGAGCATTCCTCACAACCCGGCCAGTCTCCGCAATCAAAACGTCCTCCACGACTGGCCAAGTGCCAATACGACGTCATTGGCTCACATAAGATACCCGAGTATCATGAGTCTGTCGTGGATATTGAGACTAGGAAGAGAGTCAAACATGAAGTGGTGGGGAAGGAATTTCATGCGGGTTTGACCCTTTGGGAATTTGAGACGCTGGTCCAAGCATGCAAGGAGAGTGAAGAGTTTCAAAGTATGATGGCGGAGTTCAAGCTACCAGAGGGGTTTGAACCTGTCGTTGAGCCATGGTGAGTGCAATAATTCGTATGGTTTACAACTGGACTTGGTTCTAAAAAATGCGACAGGCCATATGGAGGGCTCGAGATCGATGCTGAAAATCGAAGATACTTTCAAGGTCTCTGCTTTGCGCAAAATACTAAGAATGGCAACGCAGACTCCAATTTCTACGCCTACCCACTGCCCCTCATTCCGGTCATGGACGCCCACCTAAAAAAGATCGTGCGGGTAGATCGCCTCGCTACAGGTGGAAATGGAGATAGTCTCACAGGTAAAACTCATTCTGAGCGTATCCTCGATCACTGTCAATCTGCCGAGTATGTGCCTGAGCTCCTTCCGGAAGGCACGCGGAAAGATATGAAGCCCATCAACATCACGCAGCCTGATGGATCTTCCTTCAAAGTCACTGATGAGTCGCTCGTCGAGTGGCAGAAGTGGAGGTTCCGAGTTTCTTTCAATCCTCGCGAAGGTGCTGTCTTGCATGACATTCACTATGATGGCAGAAGCATTCTATATCGACTGAGCATCAGTGAGATGACGGTCCCGTATGCGGATGCTCGACCGCCATTCCACCGCAAACAAGCTTTCGACTTTGGAGATGGCGGAGCAGGGAACTGCGCCAACAATCTCTCGCTCGGTTGCGATTGTCTTGGTGTGATCAAATACTTTGACGCTGTCATCGTCAGTTCCGACGGAGAGCCAAAAACACACCCCAACGTCATCTGTCTTCATGAGCAAGACAACGGCATCGGCTGGAAGCACACGAACTGGCGGACTGGTCGCGCAGTTGTCACGAGAATGCGTGAGCTCGTAGTGCAGTTCATTATCACGCTGGCGAACTACGAGTACGTTTTCGCGTTCAAACTAGACACTGCTGGTGGTATTATGATTGAAGTGCGAGCAACGGGCGTGGTTTCCGTCGTCAACATCGATCCGGGCAAGACTTCAGACTACGGAAACGTAGTATCCGGCGGCGTTCTAGCGCAAAACCATCAGCACATTTTCGCAGCTCGTGAGCCTTCCCCCATCTTTCCATTTTCCCGCTTCCCCTGATACTGATCCCAACAGGCATCGACCCCGCAATCGACGGCCATAAAAACACGCTCCTCTACGAAGAATCCCACTCCGCTCCGTGGGACAGAACCACCAATCCACAAGGCAACCTCTACGAAGTCCGCAAAACACCCATCACCCGTTCCTCGGGCCACGACGCCGCCCCAGAACACAACCGCACATTCAAAATCACGAATCCCTCAGTCCGCAACCCTCACTCGGGCAACCCCGTAGCGTACAAATTCACCCCTCCCGCCACGCAAAAACTCCTCGCCTCCCCCGGCAGCATCCAGGCCCAACGCGCCCTCTTCACGCAACACCACGTATGGGTTACCAAGTACCGCGACGACGAACTGTATGCAGCGGGCCGGTATACGTTGCAGAGTCAGGTCGAGAAGGGTGGGGTTAAAGACATGGCGGACAGAAACGACGGGGTGGAGAACGAGGACTTGGTGCTGTGGAGTGTGTTTGGACTGACGCATAACCCGCGCGTGGAGGATTGGCCAGTGATGCCGGTGGAGGTCTTCCAGGTGGGCTTCAGACCGAGTGATTTCTTCGAAAGGAATCCAGCGCTCGACGTTCCTAGTACGAAAAACGAGGCCAGTGTGCTGGTGGGGACGGAGGGGAATGGTGCGTGCTGTGAGAAACTTTAGAACTGTTAGAGTTGGGCAGCGTGACTGCAGAAATATATGGCCTGTGTTGAATGGGCAATATATGCGCGCAATGGGGTGACAAAGATGATTGATCAATTCCGTGTAAGGAGGATCTATCTACACACGGGTGGGATGAAAGATATACGCAACCTGAAACGGTTGCGCACGGTGCTCTTAGTCATGTGAGAGTAGCCGTCACATGACCGTACAGACATCAGATGTTACCTCGTACAGACAGCCTGTCTGGATTCGTTTCACAGGGATAGTTGTAGTTTTTTGCTGCATATGTTTTCTAGCGCGATTTGGCAAGTTTCAACTGCTTTCTAAAAATAAAATTCTTGTACGACTTTATAGATTAGTTTAACTTATTGATTTTGAATATCAGATAGGTCAAGCTGTATATCGCCTTTAGTATAGGTATTTTGGGCCCTGTGTTGTTGGAATGTATTACGAAGTTGTTGCGACTGCGTATCGCTGTTGTAGAGTGCGGCGATGACATTTTTAATTTTGGTGTATATTGACCCATAGGAACCTAACGACACCGACCTCTGAAATAAACTCCACCCAGCTAAACAAGGTGCAATAGACGGTCAACCGGCGTACAGGTAGAAGAGACAAGTATGGTACAATCTGGTATGTATTAGTAACTACTCGCTAAAAGAAGGGCAGGCCTACCAAGGTGGACTAACCAGACGAGCATCAGTCAGAGAACTATCTAACAGCATAAGGTACTAGTGGTTCCATCTGATCAGGAAGTAGGACACAAGAAAAGTTCTATCACATGTTATAGCTAGGTTGGGTATCTACCACAAGTTTTGTCTTTGAACTGGGTATATCCCCTAAAAGATAACGGCGTCTGGTGAAACTCCCATGGTCAACGCCGTCTCGTTATGATGAATCGCCTGGAACAATTTCACGCAGTACCGGGTCGTTAGCCATGGTGACCGTGACATTAGCGACCCCTGTGCCGTTCACAATCGTGGTGGAATTACCCGCAACCAAACCTCTCCTTTCAAAGCCTGGATAAACTGGCGGCGTTACACACTGCTGACCCGATTCGAGGTTACCGTTGTACGCCGTGACGCAGAACTCGTAGTTCCATGTGCCGGGGAATAAGAAGCCTACACCATACGAGGTGTCCATAGTTGTGCCGACAAGAGACTGTTCCGTCTCAGCTCCCTTGCGGATGCTGCGGTAGTAGATGGCATATCCCGCCACAGAACCGGACGCGCGGTTCCAGGAGAGCAGGATGGTGGTGGGATCCTGGTTTACTACCCCCAAGCCATCGACCGCGCTCGGTGTTCCGCCATTAATGAGTACCTCGCGTCCTGCCAGAGGCAGCCCGCCAGCGATTTCGGCGCCACCTGTCCAGCTGCTCTTCATGTTGATGTAGGTGGTCACCCAAGTACCGTAGCGGTGACCTGATTTTAGGCCGCCAATAAATAAGCCGCAGCACGTAGCGGCAGTCGGTGAGATAAAAGCGCCTGGAGTGTCTTTGTCCCAGACAGTAACAGCGTAGCGATTGACATCGTATCCCGATACGGACTTCCAATTCATCTGTATGCCGTCGCCCGAGGGTGCTGAGGTGATGTCATCTGGTCCAGGGGCGGTTTCGGGTTGTGCTGTGCAAAATATTGAGGCTGTCCAAACAGAGCGATCATCATTGTCGCCCTTCGTGCGGACCTGGTACTCCCAGGTTTGATCCTTAAGGACCCATGAGGAAAATCTGGCAGTGGTAGACGGGTAGACGACGCCCGAAGACCACCAATCGGACATTCCTTGCAGGCGACTGCGGATCTCGTACCCTCTTGTCTGTGGGTCTGCGGCCCAAGCGATATAGTTGCCTTCGAGGAATCCACTGCAAATCAAGTCCGTTGGCGTGCCAACGACTCTTGGTTCCGGGGTCGCAGGGACGGAAAAGTCGTCTCCGGTGAAACCCCAATCGGCTTTGAGGCTTTTCGCAAATGTCTGCGCGATATGATATTCGCCCATTGAGTTAGGGTGTAGCCCATCGTAGCCGCCAGGGCAGCCTCCTGGACGGCAGTTGGAGTTGGAGTTAACATCAACGTAGGAAATGGGGGAACCCCAGCGGAACCAGTTGGGTAGAGTGTCCTTGAGCAGCTGGTTGTACGTTGCAGTGTTGTCAACTAGGTCCTGGCGGCCATCAATGAAAGACCGGTCCACTACGTTGCCAATAAGAATCCCGATGTCTGGCTTAGCCTCGCGAGCGGCCTCCACCAGTGCCCCCATGTTTCCAATCAGTCCTGCTGGGCGGCTGACGAACCATCCCAGGTCATTGAAACCGAGGAGAATGAGAAGATAGTCTGGTTGTTCGGCGGCAACCCAGTCGTGGATGGTGTATCTGACCTGCGCTGCTTGACGGCCCCACCACCCACCATGGCCTTGATTTGCGAAGCCACCGGGGATGCCAGAAGCATACAATCCTACTACGGCTGGCGGGTCAGGTGCAGTTTCATCCGCAAACAAGGGTGGCGAAGGACAGGCCACTGTATTCAGCGAGGGACCGTGTGCGCTAGTGTAAGGTCCGACGAACTCGACATCATGGTTGAGACCCAGCCAGTAGTTGAGCCGCCATCGCCAAGTCCAATCACCTTCCATTCTGTGCGTGATGGAGTCTCCCGCAATCAAAAATTTCCTTCCGAGTTGGGCAGGTGGAGTCGATTCGGCATCGCAAGTCCACCCCATATCACCTTCCCGATCACCATTCTCATATCCGTGTTCCTGACCATTTCCGAGCGTACAATCGTGAGCACACCCGTCATTTTCATCGCAACTCCATGACTGACCACCATATTGAAAGCTAACGAAATCCTCGTCGGCCTGTCCCGAATGTAGGATCAGAACATATGGCAAGCGGGAGGTGATTTCGATTGTTCCTGTGCCGTCGACCTCTTCTCATTGTGTATGGCCAATCTGCTTTCCTGCAGCGTCGTACATGACAACGTCGAAACAGTACTTCGCTCCAGTCCGATACTCATCACGTTGGTACTGATTGACGTGTGCGGAGCACCAACCCGGGGTGAATCCAGGTTCGGGATCATCGTCGGGAATAATGGACATTCCGAAGAACGAGTGTGCTCCCGGCTAAGGGAATCCACAAGTATATTCAATGCTTTGGTCAAAGTTATGCTCGGGCTTGCAGATGTTGCCACCTTTATCATTGTACGCGTCCGCCAACGGTTGAAGTTCGAGGGGGCCTTCGAAGCCATCAATTTTGATGACTGGGTGGTGGAGACTGTGGGCTGAGTGTCAGCAACGACTTATGTGCAGGAAAGAAGTCGAACAGGAACTACGCACCCGTCCTGGTTACTGTTAACACCACCAGCTTGGGTGTAGGTGATGGTGAAATGTCCCATTTTAGAAGAGTAAAGCTGGTCCACTCCGCCAAGATAACAATTGTTCCATGGCCCGACCTCAGAATACGTTATGCCGGTGTCACATTTGAAAACTCCGGTGCATTTGCCACCTGCAAATGTTCCTATGGAAAGGATACACCTATCTTCAATATCCTCATCCTATATTTATAATCAATGAGGTGCGTTGCTACCAGATAACTACGTAGGGACATACTTATACGTTCTGGGTGCCCAAGTAATCAAGGACTGCGCCAATCAGTGACCCGAGGTTCCTCCCCTATCACAATGAAGGTGCTCCTCACCGTAAGCTTATTAATACTGATGCTAACCCCTTTCCCTTCTAGCCTCTTTTCAAAGAGCGTCCGCGCTTGCGCCCTGTCTATTGACTCTATAGTAATAATGTCTCGCTCTTTTATCCTTCTCATTTTACTATGCCCCTGTCTCTACCTCTTCCTATAAGGCGCCGAAACGTGCTCCAAGTAATCAAAAAATCAAGATTCAACTGCGATCTGATTCAGCGAGAATACTCGAGCAGCAAAATAGCGATAGTACTATCCAACTTGGAGTCGAGACCAGATACAAGCATCCTCCACTCAAGTGCTTTATTCAAAACATTCAAAGGTAATCAATTTTCAGGCAGCGCGTACTATTCAAACATATCAGGCACATCTGATGAGTTTACATGCGACAACGGAGCCTCCAAGTAGCAACACAGTAAGCTCGATGTGTATATAAAAGGGAGTTCGCTCTTGGAGGATGAATGGGTGCGTACTATTCTCGTGTTCGCGCGCTCCTCATCAGAAAGTTGTTTGCGTTTTTTGATTTGCAATTGCCAATTTAGGGTCTCGATGTTATCCATATCGGTGATATACGGCCAGAAGAAGCGGACGCAAAACTCATGTTTTCAATTCTCTATTCGCTTTACAAATATTGTGGAAACCCCTGGAAGAAAGAGCATTGGCATCTTGATGCCGGATCCCAAGGAATCAGTCACCTTGATGCTGATTGGCGTAATACACGAACGTACGTGAAGAATTCCTTTGATATGCCTTGAAGTCACCGATGCACATTACCTTTCGCTCTACGATAGCAATTCTACTCCAGCACAGCTGGAGCCAACAGGTTTGTGATCGTCCGAAAACCGACCCTACTGCTTGGTCGTTTTTCATCCCTACAACCAAGAAGCAAGCCCCCCGATGATCACACTGACCACAGCGCCTACCCCAACAACCCCCGCCAACCCATCACCTCCTGTCCAACCCCTCATCGCACTTATCCCCGCCCCCGTCAACCGATCCGGCTCACTCACACGCCCCGTCGCCGCCCCAATACTCGCTTCCGTGCCCGTCGTCTGCCCGCCCGTCTCCTGCGGCACCCCAAACCCATCCCTGCAGTCCCAAAACGGAACGTTGATCGGTAACCTCATAACGCCACTTGGTAAGTCGCCGGCGACGTTCGAAAGATCCAACAAGCGCTCGTCATCGGGAACAATGGAAGCAAGGAGATTAGGGGTGGGGGAGGGACAAGTGAGGTGTGTGAGGGTGGGGCCTGGGACACCAACGAGACCGCAGACATTGTCGAGGGCGAGGGAGCCTTCGCAGATGGCGGAGGTGTGGACAGGGCAGTACGATGTCAGGCAGGCGAAGCCCGAGGCGGCGACGGTGCAAGCGCAGGAGAGGTCATCGTCGGAGCATTTGTCGATTTTGGAGGCGACGGATGAGGAGCAGGATTCGTATTTGCTGTGCGTGTCACTGTCAGGCATGTCTGAAGCTTTGGTCGAATGGTGTGTGAGTGGGGAAAGTTACGTCCTGGCCTCTACTGTTGCGTAAGCAAGTGATGCGGATAAAGTGATGGAGAACAGTCTCTTATCGTTGTCGTCTTCGTTTTGGAACTTGGCCGAGGCATAGGTCGCTAGAAGTATGGTCGGGAGGATGGCGTTGAAACGCATGATGGCTTTGTTGAACTATTATCTGCAATTGTTGTAACGTGTGTTTTAATTCTAGGCGTCGAAGGGATGACCGGGTCGAGCTTATCAGCAGAGCATTCTCGGCAACGTATTCTCAATGAATGTGGCGCGGTTGTGCGTTCCCCATTACACTACGATGTGTGTCTCCGACGATCCCGCACGTGCTGTGGAGCACGGGGAGGAAGGGGATGGGCCAGCGCGCTGGAATGCTCGGCGATTGGATCTACGCGACTACAACGCGTCGCCCGATAAATCTCCTGCCAAGCCCTCCAAATCTTCTTGACGGAATGGAACCCATAATCTCTCCGTACCCATGGCGTCCTTCCGACTCTCGATCATCTGATGATCGTGAAACTCCTTCAGCAATGTCCTGAACCCTACTTCGCTCGAACAAACGAACTCTTCGACCGCCTTGTGATATAGCGTACGGTATTCTACACCCTGGTGGGGATCCGAGGTGATGGTCTTGGCATGGTCGCTCTTTTTGCCGTTGGGAGTGACCGCATCGTCGATCTCGCCACCGGCATCGTCCATGAAGAGCAGCGACAATTGTTCGGTGACCAGTATGCGGAACAGAGACCGTGCATTCTCGGGTAGCGAGCGTAGAACAAAGCCGACTCCATCTCTTCCCCCAATGCGTCTACCGCTGCGGCCGAGTAGTTCATTGACGGTTTCTACGACATCAACCTCTGCATTGTAGGGTGCAAATGTCGTTGCATCGTGGAAAAGGAACTTGTACTGCGCTTTCAACCCGACGTCCCACAGTAAAGGAAAGTTGGGAGTGTCGGCAGTACAAACCATGTTGACGGAGGGGTGCGCTGCCAGGGTAGCGAGCATGGACGGCGCCGGCGATTTGCGCAGGTATGGCGAATCTATCGAGTTGACAATGACAGGGATGGGATGCGCAGGCGGATTGTCGTTTAGGAAGTTGAGGATGTAGCCGAGTAAAGAAGATGGTTGGTTGGGTAGTTTGGCACCTGAGGGCATGACAGCCGACGCCACCGTCGCAAATATGTCCTTCAACGTCGTGCCGGGGTTGTAACCATTCACGACCGCAATTCTGGGTGTCTTTTTGGTTCTCCTGTAGGGTGGCTGGCCCAGCAATCGCTTGTACAAGTGTCCCGTGAAAGCGTCGGTTATGGGTCGCTTCGACCCGTATCCGTACAGGCAGATGTTGAAGCCTTCCTCCAGCTCAAAAATCCACTGATCGTAGGCGCGGCCATGGAGCTCCTGCAGGAAGTCCGTCTCCGGTTTATGGAGCTCTTCATACGACTGCATGGCCTGGAAGTACTCATCGTGATTCAGGAGGCTCTGGGAGGGCAGCGTGTTGTTTGACGTTTTCGCACCTCCCGGTCGGTTCTGCCAAAAGTACTCTTCGTGCGACGGTAGCTGCTGCGGCGGCGTGGGCGAAGGCTCCTTGCGCGGTCTGCCTTTCTTCCCCGAGCCTTTCGGCCGGCCTCTGCCTCGCTTTGAGGGTGTATCGGGCACTGCCGCTTCGGGTTGTACGCTCTGCGGTTCCCCCGCTTGGTCGCTGAGGATGTGTTCAGCCAGCGCCTCCTCCTCGTCCAACGCTTCCTCATCGCTGCCCTCGCCGTGTATGGTACGCTCGATGAGCCGTCGGTTGCTCTTCCGGCGAGCGCTCCGGTCTGCGTTGCGGACAACGGTAGGGGTTCCCTCTGCCGTCTCGGTCTTGGCCGACTTTGATGGTGTTTCGAACACGAGCTTGCGGTTCGACTTTGGGGTGGTGCCGTTGACGCCGTTGACAGCGCCGAAGAGGCCGCCTTTCTTCAGGATCGAGCGCGGGGTTGCATTCTCCACCACCGCCTGGCCTCGCCCTCGCCCTCTCCGCGACGGTGTTTGGACCTCCGCTGCGTCGGTCTCGGTCTCATTCTCGTTCTCTTGCTCATCCAGGATCCTCACGTGCAGCTTTCGCGGGGTGGCGTCCTCTGCATCGCCACCGTTCCTCTTCCGCTTTGCGCTGGTCATGTCGTGCGTGGCGGTGGGATTGCTTGCGTCCCGCCTGCTCTGCGCCAGACGCGACTTTTCGCGTCGTGTCGGCCGCCATTTCCCCGATCCGAGCTTGGCATCCATCCGATGTCAACCACGACTCTCGACTCTCGACTCACGACTCACGACTCACGACAACCTCATCTCTCATGATACACATCACCATGATCGCCAACCCCAACCCCAACCCCCTGCAATCCTGCCTTCACCGACATTCTTCTCGGCCGGCTGGTATCTCTCGTGCTGAGCAAGGCACTGTTATCTTCGGCCTCCACCCCTGGTGGAACCCAACTTCACGTTCGACTTCCTACCGGCCAATGCGGGAGGTTACCGATCACCGCCATGCTGCCGCCCGAACCGCCCGAACCGCTCGTTGCCCCATATTGTAGTGTACACGGTAGATTTCCCATGACACCACGGCCCTTGTTTGCCTGTAGATGCAAAATTTTCTGTGGTTCTTGAGGGACGGCTGGCATGAACCGTCCAGCTTGGCCCACAAAACATCAAAAATGGCCCCAGTGTTTCTGGTTCCACACAACGTCCGGTGTGGACTTGATCACGGTGGCGCCGCTTTTCGCCCCAACGGTAGCTTCTGATTGGTGCGGGGTCGGATTGTTCTCCACGCCTCGGCACCGGACCATGTTCGGTTGTATGTACAATCACGTCACAGAGCGACCCTCCACCCCCGAGATCTGCAACGCCCATCCCGCATCCCGCATCTTTTGACCAGGATGCCGACAGAGCTTGCCTCTACCAGAAGGGAAAGCCGAAGACGCGTGCCCGGTTACCTTCCGCTTCTCACCAGAACATTTTGACCGCCTGCCTTCAACGTGTGCTAGTTCCTCATCGCGGTCCACTCCCCTACTGCCGAAACCCCTACATACATAGTGGAGTGGGGTCCGGTGAAGTCTTCTCCAGATGACGTCGCTTACCGTCGGATCGGATACAATCCACCATCTCTGCCTCTTGCCGTGCCAGGATCAAAAATAAGGCGGGCTGTATAGCAGCTCCAGCGGAGTAGATAAAGACCATGGTACCCCGCAGGAACGGACTTGTGACACATTCCCCACCGTTCTCCTCCATCCGTCCTTCTACCCAATTGTTGTGACGTGCCAGTTCGCGGCTGTTGTACCTGCTCCGTTTTGACGCTCGAGGCGGGTTAGACCTTGGACCAACATGTCTGGGAACGAGCCGGACAGGTCTGTAGGGGCTTCTTCGAAGTACCCGACCTTTGTGGGCTTGAGCGGCAAGAGGTTGAGCTTGCTCGTGTCGTTTGTGTCGACGACGGGTTTCTTGCTCTTCGGATATGATCGTACGTAATCACCCTCCAGCTCTCGCATGGGGTACCTCACTAATGCTTCTCAGAGGGTGTCATGTCTGGTATCATTTCCGCCGATCCCTTCATGGCGTACTTTCCGGAAACATACAACAACCCTACATGGCAAGGGTTTGTGACGGCCATCTACGAGATTGGCTGTCTCCTAGGCGCCATCGGCGTCCTCGTCTGGGGCGACGCTCTGGGCCGTCGTCGAGCTATGATCATCGGCGCCGGAACGATGATTCTGGGTGTCATAATCCAATGTTCCGCGGTCAAAGGTCACAAGCAGACGGCTCAATTCATCATTGGCCGAGTGGTCACCGGCGTCGGCAACGGAATGAATACCTCTACCATCCCAACGTACCAGGCGGAATGCTCCAAGAGCAAGAACCGTGGTCTTTTGATTTGCATCGAGGGCGGTGTCATTGCCTTTGGCACTCTCATTGCTTACTGGATTGACTTTGGCTGCCAATATGGACCTCCCAATCTCAGCTGGCGGTATGGGAGACTCTCTGGGGGTTTTTTTTTCCGAAGAGTACTGACAAGCCGCAGATTCCCCATCGCTTTCCAGGTTGTCTTTGGTTTCATCGTGCTCATTGTGCCTTTCTGGCTCCCCGAGTCACCGCGTTGGCTGTTGACCAAGGACCGCACGGATGAAGCCACCAAGGTCATTGCCGCCATCCGAGGTCTGTCCGTCGACGATGAGGAGACGACGCTGGAGGTCAACGTCATTATCGATGGTATCCGCGCTTCGGGTCACAAGGGTGGTATCACACCTTTCAGTGCGCTCTTCACCGGCGGCAAGACCCAGCATTTCCGTCGTATGATGTTGGGCGTGTCCTCGCAGTTCTTCCAACAGGTTGGCGTAGGTTGAACTCGTTTGATCAGCCGTAGCTCCTGCTAACAAGAGGACAGGGCTGCAATGCCGTCATCTACTTCTTCCCCCTTCTCTTCGAGAACTCGATCAAGGCTTCCAAGAGCCTGTCGTTGCTCCTCGGTGGTGTGAACATGATTGTGTACAGCATCTTCGCCACCACGTCATGGTTCATCATCGAACGTACCGGGCGAAGGAAGCTCTTCCTCATCGGAACCGTCGGCCAGTGCTTGTCCATGGTTCTCGTCTTTGCCTGCCTGATCCCCAACACGGCAGCTGCGGCCAAGGGTGCGGCGGTCGGTCTGTTCACCTACATTGGCTTCTTCGGCGCCACCTGGCTCCCACTGCCCTGGCTCTACCCCGCCGAGGTCAACCCTCTCAAGACACGTGCGAAGGCCAACGCCATCTCGACGTGCTCCAACTGGCTGTTCAACTTCACGGTGGTGATGATCACGCCGGTCATGATCAACAACATTGGCTGGGGTACCTACCTCGTGTTTGCCTGCATCAACGCCGGCTTCTTCCCCATCATCTACATCTTCTACCCCGAGACCAAGATGCGATCTCTCGAGGAGATTGACATCATCTTCGCCAAGGGCTTCCTCGAGAACATGACGTATGTGCGGGCTGCGAGGGAGTTGCCGTTCTTGGATGACCGAGGCATCGAGGAGAAGGCCAGGGAGTACGGATTCATGGGCTCGGACGACGAGTCCGGCCCGATTGGGAAATCTTTCGGGGAGAAGCAGGAAGTGGTGCAGAACAGCGGGCAGGCAGTGTAGAGCGTGCATTGCATGCTTGCCCGCTTGCCGGGGGGCACGTGCACTGGGAGGTCGTCGGCTGGTGGTTTGGATCTTCATTCTGACCGTTGTATACCTATCGTAGAAGCTCGCTGTTCGCAGCTTGAGCAGGCAGGCGTCATCCACTAGATTGGGAACCGGGTTTTGCTCTTCGCCATGCATGCAGCCAAAGAAACAACGGATACGAGGCGGCATCTTGTGCCTTTCACATGTGCGCCGTCTTCCTGTCCATCCCGTCCTCCTGTCATCCCGTCATCCCGTCATCCTGTCATCCCATGTCATCAAGGCCATCCGCAAGTAGTAGCGCTGTAAGCCACATGCACGTACAACAACGCAACGGCAACGGCAATCACTCCGCACCCCATGTTGCCGACGAGCAGCACGCGGCCGAGCATCACGCGCATTCTTGCGGTTGAGCAAGCGTTCGTCCGCTTTCCTTGTCCCGCGTGTGCGCCTGCGCCCCAAGACGACTAAGCCCACGCCCCACGCCCACGCCCAACCCCAGCGCGCCCGAGCCCAAAGCCCTGTCGAGCCCCGCCACAAATTTCAGCTCCTCCTCGACCTGATCCCCGACGGCGAAAAGCACTGCATCCCGCAAACACCAGCTCGCAAGCACCCCTCGCAACCCGCAACCACGCGCACAGCCATCGCCGCCACCTGGCCGACGTCCCGGGCCACGCAAGGGAGCGGTGCCGCGCATTCCAGTTGCTGAAACCGCGTCGAGCACAAGAGGGGGACGGGGCGCGGGGTCTGGTTTTAGCTTCTCTTCCCTACCGGCGGGCGACGTAACATCATCATCCACAGCAACAACAGCAGCACGTCGACACGCAGCGCAGCCCGGCGCCCATGCGAACATGGAACCGAGACGACGGCCAGAGTACCATCTGGACATCTTCGCCGATTTGGCTTGCGTCAAGGATGTGGTAAAAGGTGGGTTTTTTCTTCTGACCCGAATTCACCCCACCATGGTCGCGGCGACCTCCGGGCCAGCCCATCTCTCAACCATCCACCCTCCCCTCGTGCTTCCCCTGCCGCTCCCACGTCCCAAAGCTAACGGGCACCGTGTTCAGCCATCCTCCACACCATCTTCTTCCACCGCTACTTCATGTCCGTCTCCCCGCTCACCCGCGACCTGCTCGACCTCACCCTGCCTGCGATCGATGACGTGGACCTCGAAACGCTCATCGACCAACGCACCATAGCCCTTGTGCGCGCGATAGAGAGCACCCACCAGCAGAGGGGCAGGGGGCAGCTGGTCGTGCAGTTTTTCGAGAAGAGGAGGAGAAAGACGTACTTCACCTTTGGCAAGGCCGATGAGGATGTTTGCTGGGAGCAGTGGACGCTGGATGTCACGCTGGCCACGCCGAGGACCGAGACCGGTGAGTACATGCCACTTTTCCGAGAGGGGAACGCGAACCATGGACACGGTATGCTGACGGCGTGTTTCGCAGATGTGCTCAAAGTCCGTCGCGCCATGACAAAGTCTCTGGAGAAGGCCGCCCATAAAATCATCACCATTGTCAATCGCGACAAAGACCACATTCCGCCCATCACCACCACCGACGCGAACCCGTTTCCGCACCAGGTCCTCGTCAACCCCAAAGTCGCCGCTGATCAGAATATGTGGGGGCCGCGAATGGGCATCTTCTGAGGACATGAATCATTCATGACGACCTGGGTTTTCCTATCGCCCGAAGATGGATATAATATAGCGCCATGACTCCGTTGTACATAGGATGGGAGTCATGCAACAAGGACTCGATGGGCAGGGCATGTGGTAGAGGAAGAACAAAGAGGAGGAAGGTTCTCACTTTTCCCATGACGACCACCATAGAGACCGTGCACCGCATTTCCTTGGTCCCCGTTTCCTCGACGCGAAAGAAGCAAGATTCGAAAAGGAACATGTACAGTGTCCGCTTGTTCGGGCAGCAAAAGGCGGTTGGGTGGATACATCGGCGAGCCCGCCATTTTCCTTGCAGCGACAGGTTCGGGGTGTTTTGTTGTCGATGGTTTGATGCATTTAATTACACAAAGAGATACCCCCTTCCCCAATGAAATTCATTTCTTGACCATCCAACGCGAAGCTCGGCGTTTGCTTTTTCCGATCCCTCTTTGGCCTGACAAAACTCCCCCTTTCAACCATCGCCCCTTCAGGAGAGCGTGACGTCCCCCTTGGCGCTATCCTCCACAAAGATGCCACCGTAGACGACACCCTCCGAAATCCCACTCTCCTGAAATCCCGACCGGAGCGAATCCGCCCCCGGGTCCGTCGGATTCTTGTTGAGCCCAAAGTGCAGCGCCCCATTCCCGGCGAGATCATTCGGAAGCGCATCGGTCCGCTCCACCAGCGCCTCGGTCCCCGTCGACGAGAAAACCTGAACGGTGCTACACCGAACGTCAGCGCGCTCCCCATCCCCGTCCAAGACCCCCAGCCAGGAAGGGAAAAAAAAAAAGGAAAACGTACTTGTCATCAAAATCCATCTTCAAAGCGATGTTCGTAAACACGCCGTCCTCGAACGGCGTCTGGAACAGGACGCGACTCCCATTCGCGCTGTTCCCCAAAACCAGCAGGTCGTTCTTCGTCGCCCCGTCGCTGCCAATCAGCGTCCCCGTCTTCAACGACACCTGGTTGCCGTTGAAATCCGCGCGCTCCAGGAACACCATCAGGTACTCGTGGCTGACGTTCAGGGGCCGCTCGGCGCTCGGCTGGATGGAGAAGTGGAGCGTCTTGACGCCCGTCGTCGTCGCGTTTGCCGCGGGCGAGGTCGCGGGGTTGGCGAGGAGCTCGGCGCGTCGGACGGCGCTCTGGGGTTGGGAGCCGCCGGGGACGAAGATGGAGGCGTCGGATATGGTCACTTCGATGGGTTTCGCGGGGATCGGCGTGTCGAACTGGCGGTCGGTCAGTTCACCGATGTTTTCTTTTTTTGGTTTGGGGCCTTCCGGAGAAAAAAAAAAGAGGTGTCACAGGTGAGGAAGGTAGGAGGGGGGGTAGGAAGGGGCATTGTCTTACCAGAGATGATGCATTGGCCGAGTCGAATTTCACAATCTGGCTGAAGCTCAGATCTGCAGTCCCGCGTCAGACCGGAGTTTGGATGGGTACGTGGTGGGCATGGAAACATACTCTGTCCCTTGACATTATCGGGGTCGAAGATGCCCGTCTTGGAGTCGAAATCCGCAAGCGTGGCGGTGGAGGGGACCCTGCCGTCCCACACCACCGTGGCCGCGCATGTCGCCAGACCGGGGGCGCTGGAGAGGAGCAATAGCCATGATGCGAGCATGTTGGACCCCCTGCAAAAGCCGTAACCGCGATGATGAACGAGCGGAAGTGGAGGAGGAGGAGGAGGGAAGGAGCCGAAGAGAAGGATTGGGGGTGGGAAGTGGGAATAATGGGGACGGGAGGGAAATGAATGTGGATATGTTGGCTACTTGAACATAGGATGATGCAACATCGTGTACTATGTACATGTGCATACGTACATATAGATAGATAAGCTATAACGGGTCGTCACTCACCGTTTCAGCTAGGACTCGCATTGCCTCGCAGACGCAGCGACACGGGCCAACTGAAGGCGTAAGAAAAGGGCTCCGAGGGCTCCGAAGGCTCCGAAGGTGCCAGCAATGCCATGGCATTGAAAGTCGCGGAACCTGGCGGATGCCGCGCGGAGTCTTCTCCAGAAGTGTGCGCGCGCCCCGGGCTCCTCTTGGGGACGGTTTGGTCCTGGTGATGGGGGCCCTGGTGGCGAGGGTGGGCGGGTGGAAGTGCGCGGGTTGGTAGGGGTTGGTAGGGGTTGGGCTGGGTTAGGCTGGGTGTGATATGGTATGATGTGCTGTGGTGTGGTATGGTGAGGGGAGGAGAGGGGAGGGAAGGTTTGGTATTGCAGGAGGTTGTGCCTGAGCTAGAGACGTGCCTGAGCTAGAGACGGGCCGAGCCTGGTTTGATTAGCCGTGTGAAGCGGCACTTTGAACGTCGCACTTGAATGAATTGAAGGCTTCTGGGAAGAAAGTAGATAACGAAAGGGAGGGTGTGTGGTGTTGCTGGTTGTGAGATGGGTGGATACGAAACGCACGTGGACTGTTGTTCTTTGAGACGGTGGTGGAGTTTGGGGAACGGGTTCAACGCTGTATTTTGCCAAAACCACGTCAGGGTAGATACGAAATCCGTGCCTCTGTTTGATTTGATAGGCGGTAGTATATATTGTGCTGGTGTCGTTATCCTGAGATCGCCTTTCCGAGAAAAGATGTTGTTGGCAATCCGTTGGGTGGTACCATGTGTTTATATAGGGTAAAATTAGCCGCTGACAGCATCCTCCAAATCCATCAGTGG
Source organism: Corynespora olivacea (assembly GCA_019202945.1). Taxonomy (NCBI): domain Eukaryota; kingdom Fungi; phylum Ascomycota; class Dothideomycetes; order Pleosporales; family Corynesporascaceae; genus Corynespora; species Corynespora olivacea. The sequence goes on from JAGQEM010000081.1 coordinate 28,665, forward strand.
GTCGGGTGGAGGATTATTAGCCGCCGTCTGCTAGCGTACGTACGCACGCATCCCTGTTGAAACAGGAACGTTGCTTGGATCCAACACCCGGCAACTTTATTCCGACTCCATATCTTCAGGTGATTTTCGAGAACGGAAAAGGATTCGAGTGTTCATCTCCAATTTTCGACGTGATTGTAGAATCATAGTTGGGAGGAAGTTTGCCACGCACCTCCCGCGCCAAACTCGAATCCCGCACCAATTTTCTTCGCCGAACCTCCAGTCATTTATCCTCTAAAACCAGAGCAAGAAAAACCTGATATGTGCAGAGAACGGCAGCCGAATCTGAGCTGGTGACTAGAAAGCAAAACACGGGGCAGTGCTGAAGATGCCTTCTAGGTGCCTGTAGCAATCGCCTAAAAGTCGCATGTTCTCGTTACAGTTGAGTGAGTGGGTGGGCGATTGTTGTGCTGGTGCTTGATAAGAAGGTTCCTGCACGCTTCGCGATCCTTTTTCCTTCCTTTGGTCTTGCACACCTGCGATGCCTCTTGAAGGGATTTTATAGAGAATCTTTCAATTCTCCTTTCATGATTTCGTTCACCCCTTCCCTCTGTCGTCGAGTTGCAACTTCCGTCTTTCCCCCTGTTGTTACGTTGTCACTTCCATCTGTATCTGACTAATCTTGAGTAGAAGGAAGCAACCCTCTACAGTGCGGAAACAACAACTTGATGGCGAGAATAAAAAGGTGAGGGCTGCATCCCTCCATTCCTTTACCATCCATCCATTCGTTTTGCATCCCTCTATTCTTTTGACCTCCATGCCACAAAACACAACGGCAACGGCGACGGCGACGGCGACGGCGACGACGACAACGACAACAACGACAACGGCAACGGACAATGCCAGACTGGGCGGCCATCGCCGTTGTTGGGACGGCGGTCGGGGCCGTCGGAACCCTTTGGCTGGCGGTGACCGGCTGGAGGGAACTCCGGCTGGTTAGTTCTTATTATATACTACCTATATACATAGTAGATAGGTGAAATAGTCGACGAGTACAAGCTAACCTTTTTATAGGCCATGAGGGTCCCTCTCCTGCCCGTCGAGGAGCCCGCCGAGGAGCCCGCCACCCAGTCCGTTAAGGGTTGCTTACTCGTATCGGGCGAAGTTTGCGGTGCCATTGACAATGAGAACACAGAACTGGACGCTGAGTACCTGGCCGAGGCGGTACTGGCGTCCGATGATCTGGGCTTCCATATTTTCCGAATCGGTCGCCCAGCCCGCCGCCGAGCCCGAGCCTGAGCCTGTCCCTGCCGCCACCCTCTCCCCCTCGCCGCCACCAGTATGGCCTGGGTCACCGTTCTGGGTGCCATCGGTGGTTGCGGCCGCCACCACGCTCTGGTACGCCAGAACGGCGTGGAAAGAGTACCAGCTCAAGGTTAGTTCTTATTATCTATCTGGTGTTACTACTCTGTACAAGCTAACCTTTTTATAGCTGGTTGAACGAGAGGAGCGGGACCGCCCGCCCCTCCGCCATAATGTCCTCCACCGCGAACTTGTCCGCATCCTCCACCGGCGCCCGAACACCACCACCACCACCACCACCATCGCCACCGCCTCCTCCGCCTCCGCCCCGAGTGAGGCCCGGTCTCGGGTGGTTTCTGAGCCATCGCCGGTGTAAGGGGTATAATTATCCAGCCGAAGGAAAACGGGATAACCCAGGGCAAACCCTCGTTAACAAAGATATAACTAGAACCTTCTTTGTATTTGTCACGGCTACGCTATCTACTATATCTATGCTATTCGGACTAGGCATCTTGTGTTCACATTTTGCTCGGTCCTTGATAGTATTTTAATCTATTATTATAATCATCCAATTCTCCCGCTTTGCATGCGTAATACTGATCTAGTTGATTGATGTGATTGATAGATCGCCCCCAAAAGATCACTGGTAAGAATCAACATCGCCCACCCTTCATTCTCAGTGCTCACGAAGCTTTCGCGCTTTTCTCAGTCTTGTTCGACTTGGCTCAAAAAGATCAACAAGCAAGTGGTTTAAGGGGTTTGCTCGCAAGCCTCCCACTCCCCTAGCCAAATCCATGTACTCATCGCTCAGCGGCCAGCAGCACGTCTTCCCTAGGGACAACAACGATTCCTCCTGCAATTCTTTCCAAGTACGGAGATCTTCTAATCCCTTCTCTTTTTTGAACGTGGCGATAGAATCCTCTAATATGAGGTGCACCTCCTTCTCTAATATGAGAGATGGAAGAAGTAAAGCATGCGATGCTATTGTGTCACCTAGTTCCGTGCTAGGCCCCGTTCGCATCCAATAATCAACCAGCGTGCTTTCTGCTCTACAGTAACCTTCGACACGCTTGTACCGGCCTAGGACTTCTAAAACGTAGTCGAGATTTAAATTTAAATCATCAACGGGTTCCAGTACATTCTGTTTAACGAGATCTTTGTCCCGCGTATGGACTAAGAGCCAGCGATTGCAGGCTACCTCCTTCTGGAGGTTTTGAATGAGAGCGGATGTTTCTGTAATTCTGGCTCTATTCCCATTACCAAGAATAGAGGCCGGATCTTTGAAAACGGCCCAGCCACGATGATTCTTTACTAGTGCCGCTTTAAGTCTCTGAAAGTCTGTGGAAAACGTGACAGCTATGATTTCCACGAGGGTCCAGAGGAGTGTGTCGCGACGGGAATTTCTACTCATTTTGGCGTATTTGGTCAAAAGTGGATAAGAGGTATTGCTGTTGGGTAGAGGATCTCTCCTGAGGACTTCTGAAGGAATCTCGGTATATGGAGGCGGTAGTGTGTCAGATGCTTTCTCTCCCTGGTCCTCTTGCCCGGTCTCCTCAAACCCATCGGCGTTTGTTCTCGGTTGCTTTGATTTTTGCCATAGGCTCTTGAAAACGTGAGGTTTAGTCATTGTTGGACTTGTCTTTCGTGCAGGTGCTGGACTTTGGTTGGCGTTTGATTCGAAATTCGGCGGTGATGGGATTTGTGTGTGAGCTGGCAGGATATGGGTCGGAAAGCAGGTTCGACGATCGGACGCGGCGAGCGTTGGAAGCGTTATATCCCCGTTGGCAAGCGGAGGCAAAGGCGGAGGTTATCGCGCTTAGCAATAAGGTGGGTGACGGTCTGAGATTGTCGTTGTGTTTCTCCTTGTGCGGTTATTTGGGAAGAGATAGGAGGTGCTGTTTTCAGTGAAGCAAGAATGGAGTGACGGCGATGGTGGAAGAAGACAAATTCACAGTCCTTTCTATCAAGCCCCTTTGCGCGGACTATGGTTCCTTCATCCCAAGAGCACGTATTGGATAACACTCGTTCAATCACCAATTCTCCATTCCTACGACCTGCTAGGCAGTAGCCAAACAAAGCCTCGAGGAATCAAGGATGCGTTATCTATTGAACTTGATTGAGATTCAACGTGGGAATGGGACTATGAGTCTTTTCCGTCTTGACCCATGGCTCGAAGATTTTGTTCGAAGGCTGGCTGGTACGCGCGGACGAGTTACAGGCCCAATCATTGATCAGCTTGAGCTAATCGATCAGCATTTCGTTTGTTGTCATTGGAGGCAACGCTTGGAGTCGGCGGAGAGCCAGCTATAGCTCGCTGTAACCATATGCCTACTATTTGATACCCTGCGAAGAGTCCGGCGATTGTGAGGAAATTCAATTGCGCGAAGAGTATCGAGCGTCGGAGGCTCCGCTCGAGGGGATCGCAGCATAGGATTGCGCAACCTATCGTCCGAGGGGAGTTGCTTACCGCGTATTAGAAATGTATTTTTTCTTTGCGTTGTCTCGTCGGAGCGCGGTCGCTCCATGGCGCATGTGGAGGAGGTATGCGAGCTTGGTGAGGGCTGGTCTCAGTAGCCACCATGGCTGGGCCAAAAATCATGTGCACACACGTAGCCGACGTGGTGTGACCACGGCCGAACAGTCGACACACGGGCGGAAATTGTATGCTATGTGGTGGTGGTGATGGTGATCAACGCTAGACATTTTAGCTAGTGGACTGTTTACGGGATGTCCGCAATAAAACTTTAAGCGCCCTACTTATTTATAAACCTGATATGATATGCTCTCTTCCAATTTTAGTAGATATATAAAGCAGTTGGCTGCAAAGATCTCAACGAAGAGGATACAGTACATTCCTTGGCATTGGTGGTTTAGTGGTAAAATTAGCCGTTGCCAAGACATAAATTGCGCAACTTTCGGCTAGCCCCGGGTTCGATTCCCGGCCAATGCACGAATATTTCTTTTTTGACTATTTACTTACCATATTCATTTACCTTGGTTGGTGATGGGACGGATGGTGGTTGCAAAATAATGTGGTGCGGTAGGTAGGGTAGGTGTCGTGAGCCCGAAGGCTCTCATTTTTGCAGTAGAAAATTATCAAGATATATGGATACATACATACTACATACACTATTACGGGTTCTGTTACTATACGCTATATTTGTGTCACTATTCATGTGCTCGACTTTCTTTTTTACCTACACTCTCTTTTGATAGCGCTTTTCAATAGCCGAGGTAGCAAAATAGTCGATATACCTTATTTTGAGAACCCCATGTTCGCTTCGAGGCGCCAAAGTGTCGATGCATCCGGCTATTATTCTTCATTGCCGTCGACATGGTCAACAGGCTAATAGTGGTAGTCAACCACACAACGCGACCAACCAGATTATCAAGCCCCGCATACCTGGAATATACCCACATATATTGGCGGTTCCCACATAGCCTTAAATTGCCAATTGGATCCAGAATTGCAACCTTTTTTTGTTTCCCCATCCATGCCCCTTTGAGCTTTCTATGCACCCCACAATATATAAATATACCACGCCGAGCTGGGCAGCATGCGCATACGCTTCTCGAACGGTTCAAAGGAAGAGGGCAAACCTGCATCTGGTAACCGAAGAATACGAAGATGTAGAGTCGAGGAATTCTTCCATCAATTATTAGTACGCTTGGTCTGTATTAACAGTACTTCTGCGACATGTAAAGAGCTGCCAGGGACCCAGCCCTCGGAGGAGGCTCGGCTCTATCATTTCGAGATATGCATCACCACAACGCGTACCCGTATTTTTTGATCGAGAAGTGAGATTGAGAAATCTCTGCTAGTGTTTTCTGGAATGTGCCGATCGCAGTTCGTCAAGATGAATAGACGATCTCGTCGCCTCGGCAATATCAATCTGCCAACAGTGCCAATGATGGCTCCGCAACGGCATCGTCGTGGCGAAACAGAACATTGTCGACAGCTTGCCAAGCCGTCTTGTTTAAATTGAACTATGGTCAGGCTTGCGAGGCTCCCTCGCCCATATCGAGGATTCATCTACTCTGATTTTACCGCCGGGTCTCGGGAACCAAGCGTAATCTCCAATCAACGGAGACAGCTCGTCCTATATAAGCAGACGGCGGGCGCATTCGTCGTCTGTTTGGTATCCGGTCCCACATTACTCATCGATCGAGACATATCACCTTCACCATGAAGTATTCCATCGTCCTTCCGTTCCTCGCAGTCACGGTCCTCGCAGCGCCTCTTGTGGAGCGTCAGGACGCCTGCAGCGTTCCCACAACCTTCCCGTCCACGGAAAATGCCAAGCTGCCCAACCCGTTCAAGTTCTTCAGCGGTGCCGATGTCAAGACCAAGGCCGACTTTGAGTGCAAGAACAAGGAGGTGAATGCGGCACTTCAGGCGCAGGAACTTGGCACATTCCCCACCACGGCAAAGACGACTGCTACCTACTCCGGTGGAACGCTCTCCATCAGCGTCTCCGACAATGGAAAGTCCACGTCCTTCTCCGTCTCCATCAAGGGTGCCAGCGGAGCCGGCTCCCCCGCCATCATCGCCTATGGCGGTGCATCCATTCCCGTCCCCGCTGGCATTGCAACCATCACCTTGAACAACGACGACATCGGTGCCCAGTCGGGCCAGAGCTCCCGTGGCAAGGGCAAGTTCTTCGACGTGTACGGTTCCAGCCACAGCGCCGGGGCCCTGACTGCCTGGGCATGGGGAGTCGACCGCGTGATCGATGCTCTCGAGGCCACCACCGGCCACAACATCGACACCAAGAAGCTCGGGGTGACTGGCTGCTCCAGGAACGGAAAGGGTGCCTTGGTCGCCGCGGCTCTCGTCAAACGCATCGCTCTCGGCATCCCGCAAGAGTCTGGATCGGGCGGTGCCGCATGCTGGCGCATCTCCGACTCGGAGAAGGCAAAGGGCAAGAACATCCAGACCTCGGGCCAGATCGTTGGCGAGAACGTGTGGTTCTCCAAGAACTTCAACACCTTCGCCACCAAGGCGACCACGCTGGCTACCGACCACCATCAGCTCGCGGGTCTCGTCGCGCCGCGTGGTCTCATCGTCATCGAGAACGAGATCGACTGGCTGGGGCCCGTGTCGACGACCGCCTGTATGAAGGCGGGCCGCTTGATCTACAAGGCGCTCGGGGTGCCGGACAACATGGGATTCTCTGGCAGTGGGAACCATGCCCACTGCTCTTTCCCGAGCAACCAGCAGGCGGACCTGACGGCCTTCATCAACAAGTTCTTGAAGGGCGGTTCCGACAGCACGGCGAACATTGAGAAGGGCCCCACGGCCGATGTGGCTTCGTACATTGACTGGACTGCGCCGACGCTCACGTAGACGGGACGGACGGAGATGCAGCGCTTACTTTGCAGCGGTGTGTACATACATGGTATCTAGTTTGGACGTGAACAGGAGATTTGATGTTCGATATTCGATGCAAGAAAAGCAACGTGATGTGATGACGCCGGATTATCTACATGCATGTCATGCCTGGCCTTGTTCCGCGGGCCGGTCACGTGACCGACGGAGCGTGCTGAATAACCGTGCACCGTTCCAAGCTGCGCGGCCCTTCACCTGGGCACTCTCCTCCACAGCTGCTCAGTTTCGCCAACACCCCCATCTCGACCACCACCACTTTCCCACCCGCATCTTAGCTCCGTGCGCACCACGCTACCCACGTCGCGTAAAAGCGCAAGCAGCACCTTTTGACGCGCTTCCGCGTCCTCGCACTTGCCAACGCCGATTTTGCATCCGCGCCTCAGCTTGCCTCCCTTCGCGACACCACTACGGCGCGCACCCCCCCCATCAGCCTCATCAATCGAGGGTCTCCGCCAGCACCACCCCCGCCAGATAATGCCATAGCAGCCGCCTGCGCGCGCCCCTTGACCTCCCCTCTGCCCTTGACCCCGCGACAGTCTTTTCCGTACTCCACACGGCCGTGTTTGGAGGCAGCCTGCATCTCGCGCGCGCCGCACAAGTGGTCCTTCGGTGTATAGGCCCTTTTCCACACACCGCAACACGACCGCATCCTCACGTCCGCCATGGCATCCGTACAGGCTGCGCCGGGCGGCTTTGGCCCTGGGCAGTTGCCTGGCAACATCACCAAGGAGATGGTCCAGCAGACGTACATGGTGCGTACACAACCCCACTCCTCCCTTCACCTCTCTCCACCTCTCCACCTCTCCACCTCTCCGCCCCTCCACCCCTTCGCCCATTGCGCGTCCACGTTGCGCATGGAAAGCGCGTCATGCTGACCACGGTCCAGAAATACAACCAGATGCGAGCGCAGGGCGTCTCCGAGAACGACCCCGAGTACATCAAGGCGCGTAACCTGCTCCACGCTGTCCAAAAGTCGAACCTCGCGCGCCAGAAGCAGGCACAGATGCAGCAGCAGATGATGCAACAGCGCCATCAGAATCAGGACCAGTCCCACATGCAGCAGAACGCCATGTCCAATGGCGCACGCTCAGTTGGGTCCATGGACGGCCAGTCCAACCCATCGCAGGCGTCGAATGCGTCCTCCACCCCCGTGCCCGCAACCGCTGGGGGGCAGGCGCCTTCTGGCGATGGGCAGACTCCAACTTCCGCGACTGGCGCTGGCCCGTCGGGTTTCACGCCTGACCAGCTTGTTCTGCTTCGGAAGCAAATCGCCGCCTTCAAGCACCTGTCCAAGGGCCTCCCGCTGCCCGCCAACATGCAGCAGCAGCTCTTCACAACACAGCAAGCAAAGAAGCCTCAGAATGTCGCCGAAGCCGTCTCCGCCGCCAACAATGTCATCGATAAAGTCGCCCAAAATGCAAACCGACCGCCCACCATCTCCGTCAACAGCGCCGTCAAGCCCGTGGATATCACCATCAAGCACAACCCGGACAAGTTCCACGAACCCTGGGACTCGCGATACGTTCCCGACGTCAACTACATCTCGCACACGTACCGATCTCAACGCCCCTATGTCTCCTCTGTCATGCCTCTGGGCGTTGACGTTGACGACGTGCGCGCGCAGATGGGTCTCATCAAAGACGCTCGAGAGAAGGAAGCGAGGGACGTCATCCTGTACAACCGCTTGACGGCAAGAAAGGCCGAGCTGGAGAAGATCAGCGCCAATATCGGCTCCTGGGATACTGGCCGGACCGACACACCCGAAGACGATGGAAAGGTGAAGCTGGCCCTCATTATCGAGCAGAAGATGCTCAATTTGCTCCCCAAGCAGCGTCTCCTCCGCAAACAGATCAGCCGCGAGATGATCCATTCCGACAACCTCGCCATGACCGCGAACCGGACCATCTATCGACGGCTGAAGAAGCAGTCACTGCGCGAAGCACGCCTCACGGAGAAGCTCGAGAAGCAGCAGCGCGATGCTCGGGAGACCAAGGAAAAGAAGAAGCACCACGACTTCATCGAGTCCATCCGCAAACACCGCAACGAACTCACAGAAGCCAGTATGGCCCAACGACAGCGTTTCCAGAAGTTGGGCCGCACCATGATCTCGACCCACCAGAACATCGAGAAGGAAGAGCAGAAGCGCGTCGAGCGAACCGCCAAGCAGCGTCTGCAGGCGCTCAGGGCCGACGACGAAGAGACGTACCTGAAGCTGTTGGGGCAGGCCAAGGACACTCGTATCACGCATTTGCTCAAGCAGACCGATGGTTTCCTCAAGCAGCTTTCCGCATCCGTCAAGGCCCAGCAGCGAAATCACTCCGGATTCAAGATCAACGAGCCTGAAGATCCCACTAGCGAGGAAGAGAGCGACTACGATTCTGAAGGCGAGGCGCGTCCCGGAAAGAAGCGCACCGACTACTACGAGATCGCGCATCGCATCAAGGAGCCCGTCGTCGCTCAAGCCTCTTGTCTCGTTGGTGGTACATTGAAGGAGTACCAGGTCAAGGGTCTGCAGTGGATGATTTCACTCTACAACAACAACCTAAACGGCATCCTGGCTGATGAGATGGGTCTTGGCAAGACTATCCAGACCATCAGTTTGATCACCTACCTCATCGAGAAGAAGCAGCAGCCGGGACCGTACCTTGTTGTTGTGCCTTTGAGTACGCTGACCAATTGGCACAGTGAGTTCGACAAGTGGGCGCCTAGTGTCTCGAAGATTGTCTACAAGGGTCCACCAAACGCCCGAAAGCAACACCAGCAGCAGATCCGATGGGGTCAGTTCCAGGTTCTTCTGACCACGTATGAGTTCATCATCAAGGACCGGCCCATCTTGAGCAAGATCAAATGGCTCCACATGATCGTGGACGAGGGTCACCGTATGAAGAACCAGAACTCCAAGCTGAGCAGCACGATTACGCAATACTACACAACCCGCTTCCGACTGATTCTCACGGGAACACCGCTACAGAACAATCTTACGGAGCTGTGGGCCATGCTGAACTTCGTCTTGCCAACCATCTTCAAGTCCGTCAAGTCTTTCGATGAGTGGTTCAATACGCCTTTTGCCAACACCGGTGGCCAAGACAAGATGGAGCTCACCGAAGAAGAGCAATTGCTCGTCATTCGTCGTCTTCACAAGGTTCTTCGTCCTTTCTTGCTGCGTCGTCTCAAGAAGGACGTCGAGAAGGACTTGCCGGACAAGACCGAGCGAGTCATCAAGTGTTCCTTCTCTGCGTTGCAGGCGAAGCTATATAAGCAACTCGTCACCCACAACAGGCTTATGGTGAGCGACGGCAAGGGTGGCAAGACTGGCATGCGAGGTCTCAGCAACATGCTCATGCAGTTGCGAAAGCTCTGTAACCATCCGTTTGTGTTCGAGGAAGTCGAAGACCAGATGAACCCCAGCAGGCTTTCCAACGATCTCCTTTGGCGAACAGCTGGAAAGTTCGAGCTGCTGGACAGGGTCCTGCCCAAGTTCCATGTAACCGGCCATCGTGTCTTGATGTTCTTCCAGATGACCCAGATTATGAACATCATGGAGGACTATCTCCGTTACAAAGGCATGCAGTATCTCCGTCTCGACGGTTCAACCAAGGCGGATGATCGGTCGGATCTGCTGCGTCTCTTCAATGCGCCCAACTCGCCCTATTTCTGCTTCCTTCTCTCGACACGCGCCGGTGGTCTGGGTCTCAATCTTCAGACTGCCGATACCGTCATCATCTACGACTCTGACTGGAATCCTCACCAGGATTTGCAGGCTCAGGATCGTGCTCACCGTATCGGTCAAAAGAACGAGGTCCGCATCCTTCGTCTCATCACCAGCAATTCGGTCGAGGAGAAGATCCTGGAGCGTGCCAATTACAAGTTGGACATGGACGGGAAGGTCATCCAAGCGGGCAAATTCGACAACAAATCCACCAACGAAGAGCGAGAGGCTATGCTGCGAATCATGTTGGAATCCGCCGAGAACGCCGATAGCTTGGAGCAGGAAGAGATGGATGATGACGACCTCAACACCATCATGATGCGAAATGAGGACGAGTTCAAACTCTTCCAGCAGATGGACAAGGATCGCGCCGCAAAAGACGAATATGGTCCTGACAAGAAGTACACGCGTCTTCTCATGGAGAGTGAACTTCCTGATATCTATCTCAGCGAAGATGTACCGGTCGTTGAGGAGGTTCAAGCGGTCAACGTCGGCCGGGGCGCTCGTGAACGCACTCGCGTCAAGTACGACGATGGCCTCACAGAAGAACAGTGGCTCGAAGCCGTCGACAACGACGACGATACCATCGAAGCCGCCATCGCCCGCAAAGAAGCCAAGGTCGCCAAGCGGGGCAAGAATAAGACTCCCAGAAATGGTGACATGGAAGACTCACCTGCACCCTCTCGCGAGAGCTCAGAGGAACCGCAACCGAAGAAGCGCGGTCGGAAGCCCAAGGTGGAGAAACGCAAAGCAGACGAAGCATCTTTGGATGGCGATCCAGCACCCCGGAAGCGTGGCCGTCCTGCCCCAACCAAAGTGCAAGAGACTTTGACTCCGGAACAGCGGACGACGTTGCAGAAGATTGTGAACGACGTCTACGAAGCCCTCAATGACCTCGAGGAGCCTCAAGGCAAAGGTTTACCGCGCGGCATCATCGACCCTTTCATCGAGCTACCCGACAAGTACACATACCCTGACTACTACCAGCTCATCAGGAGTCCCATCTGCACGAACCAGATCAAGAGGAAGATCAACAGGAGGGAATACCAGTCGGTGAAGCAGTTTCGTGCAGACATTGCTTTGCTCTGCAACAACTGCCGCACCTACAATGAGGAGGCCAGTGTCCTGTACAAAGATGCCAATATGATCGAGCAGGCGTGTGTGGAGAAGTTGAAGGAGGTCACTGAAGGATTTCCCGAGTGGCAGGACTATGACGATGCCAGCTCCGTCAATGGGATGAGCACAGCATTGCCCAGTGCGGTGGGGACGCCCAGGGCTGTTTGAGTACGATGTAAGTACGACCTGGCTACACAGACTCCTGGAGCTTCGTCACTGACTTGCCAGGTCAAGAAAAAGCAATACCCCATAGACTTGTTCCGGCGACTCTGCAAGTCTTTCCAGCGAGCGAACCATACCAATGCGCTCACCATTACATTGATTCGACTTTTTTTTCACACAGTGTCATTTCCCCCAGCTGTATAATGTTTTGGCGTTTTCAATCTTTTTTCTTCACGTCCATCATTGGTGGGCGGGTGCATTGCTTTGGGCGCAACGGAGAGGTGTTTCAGAATACACTTCCGGTACGGATGGATGGATGGATGGACGGATGGGTGGATGACAGCTAGTGATTGAATGGAATGGATACGACGTGGAGAGGATGCTCAGATAGTGAGCTATTGAGTGCTCTACTACCCTTCTTCATTGATGTATCTTTTGCAAGTGTGCTGCTTGTATTTAGGCTCGCTAGTTTTCTTGCAAATGCATGCTGTGGACGCCATTGTAACGGTAATTTCAGTGTGGGTCGTGCATGTGTGTGTGAGAACGGGCAGAGGGTGTGGGCATGAAAACGGGTCTCGTCTTAAGTAGCGTTTCTTCTTCTTCTTCTTCTTCTTCTTCTTCTTCTCCTCCTCCTCCCCCATCACTATTGACCACCGTTCCATTTGACGCACTCTTCAAACTTGACTCCTGTGCCACCAAAAATGTCCAAGGCACTCCCGATAGTAAGGTCTACCTTGCCCTTGCTGAGTTTCTTCACCAGCTCCAAGTCTTGGATCGAACAACCACCACCGGCATATGTGACCGGAATACTGCACCACCCTGCCAGCTTGCTGACGAGCTCATGGTCAATGCCACGTTGCAGACCTTCGACATCGGCGGCATGGATGAGGAACTCGGAGCAGTGCGGCTCGAGAAGTGATATTGACCCTGTGGTCGCGTCAGTTTTTGATATCGGATAAAAAGAAATTGGGAGGTGTACCTTGATTGAGCTCGAAGTCGGTGATGGTTTGCCACTTGTTCGTCGCCACGAACCACTTGTCCTCCTTCCTCCGGCATGAGAGGTCGATAACCAGCTTCTCTCTGTCGTTGTCGAGGGCGGCAAGGACCGCCTCCAACCGGTCCCTGGAGAATTTGGAGTCGGGGAACAAATACGAAGTAATGATGACCTACTGCAGTTTCAAATCAGTTACCTGCCACTCCACCCATGACATGACCGATACTCTCCCTTTCGTTTCCTCGGTCAATGCCTTTGCACCCAACTGCTCACCTTCTCGGCCCCCTTCTCGATCCACTCTTTCGCGTTCTTCTCTGTAATGCCCCCGCCGACCTGCATACCGCCTTTCCACGCACCCAAAGCCTCCTTGGCCGCCTCCTCGTTCCCAGGCCCCAGCATGATTACATGGGCGCCCGCCAATGCATGTTTCCTGTACAGGTCGGCATAGTATGCGGAGGGATGCTCGGAGGTCCAATTCGTCTTCAAGGACGAGTCGGAGGTCGTTGAGAGTGTGCCGCCGACAATCTGCTTGACGCTGCCGGCATGAAGATCGATACACGGGCGGAAACGCGTCATCCTGATCGTGTTTCCCAAGTTGGGATGAAGGTTCGCTGGTGATGGTGGGGGAGGGGTAGTGCCAGGCTTGGCGAGATCTTGGCGGTGGTGAATTTTGGAGATTTCGTGAATTGGCCGCGCGACCTCTCTATCGAAAACGACTGCTATCGAACAACCACAGCGATGGCACCCGCACTCGGAAAACGGAAGCGCATAACACGCGAAGACCTCAAGCGACCCTCACCATCTCCGACACGGTCGTCGGAGTCGGACGGCGAAGATGTGCAAGCGCTCTTCCGGAGAGCGTTCGAGGCGAAATTCAAGCCGCTGGAAATTGAGCCGGTGCAGAAGAAGGTCAAGGAGGCGGAACTAAAAGGGGGGGAGGAAAACGAGGAAGAGGACGAGTCGGATTGGTCAGGCATAAGTTCCGAAGAGGAAGAAGAAGAAGAAGAAGAGAACAAAGTCGAAGTCTTCGACTACGCGGCCGACTCGCAACCCACCAGCGAGACGGCGTCGAAAGCAGAATTGCGAGCATTCATGGTATGTATCTATATGTAATCCCAACCTTCTCTCGGTCTGGAAACCGCCATGCTAACCCATCAAAAGTCCTCAAAGCCACCCACTTCTTCCTCGACCTCGTCAACGCTCGCCAAACCCTCCCGCGGCGCCCCGAAGGACGCCGACGACCCAATCGAAGCCTCGCACCTCAAAAACGACCTGGCCCTCCAAAACCTCCTCCGAGAATCGCACCTCCTCTCCACCAACGCGCCAACCTACAGCACGCGCGCCGACGCGCCGTCGACCAAACCTACCAGCATCGCCACACGGCACAGGCTCGCGGACCTGCACCTGCAGTCCCTCGGCGCCAAAGGGTCGATTTTCACGCAAAAGAAGATGCCGATGCAGTACCGGAAAGGCATCGCGGCGAAGGCGGACCTCCGCGACGATCTACGGCGGAAGGAGGCCAAGGAGAACGGGATCATCCTGGAGAGGAAGAGTGCCAAGCGGGGTGCCGCCGGCGTGGGGGACAGGAAGAGGGACAGAGGGGTCGGGGCGCCCAGCGTGGGCAAGTTCAAGAACGGGACGCTGACGTTGAGTCGCAAGGACGTGCACAGCATCACGAGAGAGGGCGGGGGAGGCGGACGTGGTGGGAGGAAAGGGAAGGGGAAGCGGGGAAGGCGGTAGGTAGCCGTAGTACCCGGACTGGGGGAGAGCGCTTCCCCACGATATAACCCAACCGATACATGGAAATGACCACCACCATGCCGTGTGCCCCGTCCCATTTCCTCACCATCCATCCACCCACCCATCGGTCCCCCACACACCCACCAGCAGCACACACCCAACCGTCCCCCACCCGCATTTCCCCACGCCACCAGCCAGCCAGCCAGCCAGCCACCCGCCTCACCAGCAAAGCCGGCGCTCGGACGCTCCCACACCCTCCGAGCCAACCGCAAGACGCCGCATCAGAAACCCGCAGCACGTGTCCACCCGCATCCGAAGATTCCCACGCACTTGGTTTTAGCTGCCTTGGTGCCGCATACCTACCCCCACTTCCATGCATGCATCGTACATGGACTACTGGGTACTAGGCGGGCGGCTGGGCGAGCCCGATCCATCCTGCTCGAGGAGCCGGTTCTCGAACATGGGGAGATGGCAGGATGGAGATGCCGGTGGAAAAGACGGTGAGCTGGGTGCTTTGTCCATGTATGACGTCTGATGGGTGCATAGTGGAGTGGGGTCCTGTGCTGTGCCGTGCTGTACTGTACTGTACTGTACTGTACTGTACTGTATTATATTGGAGTGCATTGGGGTGCATGTGTGCGTGCATTGCAGTAGTAGCGTGTTTAGCGAGCAGTCTTCCGCATCACGTTTTTAGCGGTTTGCAAAGGACGGTGACGACGGCGATTATGATGATGATGATGATGATGATGATGATGATGATGATGATGATGGAAGAGGGATTTTTCATCTTCGTGAATTCGTGTGCTGGCGTGATGCCTTGTGTACATAGTAGTAGCGGAAAATAGGGTTGTCTGTCTGTGTGTCTGCCTGTCTATTCCAATCGTGTCCCTCGCTCCATGTGAGGACTTGCAGCCGAAACACCAACGCTCGCAAATGCAATGGAGGCATCCAAAAAAAAAAAACAAGGAGAAAAAGGGACCGGTCTCGAAACGGATATCGTAACACGCTCGCTCGATGCGCTCACCTGTATGTCTCGTCTATTCGTAGCAGTCGTGAGAAAGTGGGGGGAGAGAGAGAAGCCGTCTTCTTCGACTGTCCCCCACTCTAGAATGTCGCGCTCCAGCCTTGTTCTAATCGTGCCTCCCATCGGCATCCACCTTCTCCTCCCCGACTCTCAGCGTGAGCCATGCGGCGACAACCGCACAGCAGCCGCCAAACCTGAGCACCCATGCCACGCTGTTGTCGCCCGGCTGGCCCCTATCTTTCTGCAGGATCTTGAAAATGATGGCACTGACCAGGGTGGCGATGACCTGCGGTGCTGCAATGGCAACGTTGTGGATGCCGAGCACGACCCCGGCCTGATCGGCGCCCTGCTCCTGTGCGTCGTCCTCACCACCCGCCACCAGTTGGGCTTCCCTGTCGCGCGGATTGGGACGGAGCAGGCCTCTGCGCATGGCATCCCGCTTGGAGATTTCCGACGAGATGATTGCGAAAGGCGCCCAGTTGGTGAGAGCCCAGGGGATGCCGATGAGAGCGACCAGAATGGTCCCGGAGAGTGTGGTCCGCACGAAGAAGGTGAGAAACATGAGCGCGGCGAACATGATGTGCGATATGAACCATGCGCGACGCAGCGTCAGGCTCTTGATCTGCAGCATGTCGAGGTAGGCGGAGAAGCGACCCTGCCAAGTCTTGGGTGGCCGCTTTCCAGGCGCATTCAGTGCAAAGTAGCCGGAACCCGTCATGGAGCGCGGTGTCGTGGGGGTCAGAGGCGTTGTAGGCTGGGGTTCCGGGGCGGTGAAGGTTGGCGGGATGACGAAGGGCAGCACCACCGAGGAGGCGAAGGTGGTGAAGGAGAAGATGAGCAGAGCCCTTGTACCGATCCTCGTTCCCTCTTCCGTGATCCTCTCGATCTCCTCGTCCGGGAGGTTGGGGTTCTTCACGAAGAAGTCTTCGGCATAGATCTCGCCGATGTAGGTGGTGATGTAGAAGAGGAACGGGAACCAGCCGATCCAGGCGGCGAACTGCACCTGGCAAACCCGCTTGATCTGCAGCGGGAGGATCCTCACCGAACGTGCGAGGCCCCTGAAGAAATTCATCAGGCCCTCCCGCTGTTCGGCGGCCTGGTCGAAACTGGGGTCTCGCTCGGTGACGGCAAAGCAGCTTATGGCGACGGTGATGGCCATGATGATGGAGGCGATGGCGCAAAGGACCTTGAACTGGCTGTTGCCGAGCCAGGGGAAATAGTCGGGGAGGTTGGCGTTGCCCGCAAAGTAGCCCAGGATGTTGCCTATACCCGAGGATCTGATCATCCAGGCATTGGCGGCTTCCTGCTGGTGCGTGGGTGCGACGTCGACAATGTAGGCTCGGATAGCGGCTTGGACTGCATCGCTGTTATTCGGATGCGCGACGGGCAGGGTGGAAGCGGGGAATGCACTCACTGACGTTGATGGCGAAATCCAGCACGTAGACGAACAAGACGGCGAAGCAGATGACGGCGGTCCGGACAAAGTGACCCTCGCCGTCGGCGCCGAAGGGGGAAAAGAAGGCGGAGACGATTTCCCTCGCCCAGGCGAGCACCAAAAGACAGACGATGGTGGCGAGGGCGCCGCCGACAATGAACGGCCGCCTCCTGCCCCAGCGGATCCTGCAGTTGTCGCTCTTCATCCCCACGTAGGGCTGGACAAGGGTGCCCGACAGCGGGCCGGCGATCCACACCAGCGCGAGGAGCGACTTGCTCAGGCCGAGGGACAGGAGATAGGGCGAGCCATTGGACGTCTCCACGGACCAGCCAATCTGCAGGCCCAGGCCACCCAGGGTCAGCAGGAACAGAAACAGGCTGCTCTTGGTCTCCTCGTCGGACTCGTCGCCCTCCCACTCGTCGCTACCGAGCGGCGAGACGATCTTGAGCAGGCCCGGCATGTCCTCGGACATGGTGGGGCGCATGAGGGGCGAGTGCTCGTTGATGATGGTCTCGCGGATGGGCTCGGCATCGCGGCCAAAGGTGACGGCTTTGTGCGGCGGGGCCTTGTTGGAGGGCGCCCGCGATGTCTGGTACGAGGGCTGGCGTATGGAGGTCCGCAGGCCGTCCGAGGAGCGGAACGCGTGCGAAATCGGGGGGCGTTTCGGCGGCATGCGATGCAACAGAGTCTTGGCGGGCGCCGAGGAGGGTTTCGAGTATCTACTGAGGGCGAGGGAACGGCAAGCATATGTACGCAGCTGTACGCAGCAGGTGCCCAGTCAGCTGCGCCGAGCCGTGCATCATGCGCATCGTGCACCATTACCTGTATGACGAGGATCCCGTCGCGCGCTAGACCGCAGGCGGGCCCAACGGCCAAGCGGCCAAGCCAAGCGCCTCGTCCTGAGCGGCGTCCGCGGCCTGGGGAAGGGAAGAGTACATGCCCAACGGCTCCATAGCATCTTGCACCCTCTCTCCCCTGCGTGATCGCCCCCTCGTGATACGTTGCACCGGCTGCACCACCACGACCGCCGCAACCACCCTCCGTCCGCACGCGCAACCCGCAACCCGCCAACCGCCGCAAACGCACATTTCCCATGCCCGCGCTGCCCTGAGCACCACCCAGCATGGCTTCCGCAGTGGGGTGGGCCCTCGCCGAGATCCAGAGTACGTCCACAGCAGACCACGCCGACGCAGAAGGCTAACCTCGGTGGCACGCAGGGCGAGAAACCACAGATGCCGACGGCGACGGTCAGTTTGGCTCCCCTCCGCGCACACCAAGCCCGTCCCGAATCTAACGCGCCGACAGAGGAACCCGCGGCCGGCGACAAGGAGATCTCCACGTCGTGGGCCCTCTCCATCCTCATCGTCCTGCTGATCGTGGCCCTGTTCACGAGCTACATCCTGCAGACGCGCAAGATCCAGGCCGTGCATGAGACCGTCCTCTCCATCTTTGCCGGTACATACGCGGCCCGACGGCGAGCTGCTGTGCACCGCTCGGCTAACACCGCGTGCAGGCATGGTCGTGGGCCTACTCCTACGGCTAACCACCGACACGTCCATCCGAGGCGTCGTCAGCTTCGACTACCAGATGTTCTTCAACCTGCTGCTCCCGCCCATCATCCTCTCGTCGGGATACGAGTTGCATCAGGTCAGCATTTGTGTGTGTGTGTGGAAACAAAGCACCGGCTGACCACCGCCTGCAGGGGAATTTCTTCCGCCACATAGGCACCATCCTCACCTTCGCCTTCGCCGGCACCTTCATATCCGCCGTCGTCCTCGGACTCATCCTCTTCATCTGGACCCGCCTGGCCCTCGATGGGCTGAAGATAAACTTCGTCGAAGCCATGTCGGTGGGTGCGACGCTCTCCGCCACGGATCCCATCACCATCCTGGCCATCTTCAACACCTACAAGGTCGAGCCCAAACTGTACACCATCATCTTTGGCGAGTCGATTCTGAATGACGCCATCGCCATCGTCCTGTTTGAGACGGCGCAGAACTACAAGGACAAGACCGAGTCGCTGGGCTTCCAGAGCTTGTTTGGAGCCATTTCCAGCTTCCTGACCGTCTTCTTCGGAAGCCTGGTCATAGGCGTCATGGTGGGCATCGGTGCCTCGCTCATGCTCAAGTTCACCTACGTGAGGCGCTTCCCCAAGACGGAGAGCTGCATCATCATCCTCATCGCCTACCTCACCTACTTCCTGTCCAACGCCATCCACATGTCCGGTAAGCGAGCCCCTCCAGCAAGAGGAAGAAGACGTCGTGCGCTAATCCCCTTCAAAGGCATCGTGTCTCTTTTGTTCTGCGGTATATGCATGAAGCACTATGCCTACCTCAACATGTCGCGACGGACGCAGTTGACCACCAAGTTCGTCTTCCAGATCACCGCTCAACTGTCCGAGAACTTCATCTTCATCTATCTGGGACTGTCGCTCTTCACCGATGACAAGCTCGAGTACAAGCCTCTCTTCATCTTCATCACCGTCGCCGGAATCTGTGTTGCGCGCTGGTGTGCCGTGTTCCCGCTGTCGTGGATGATCAATGCCGGGATACGATATCGGAATCGGAAGCAAACCTCCCAGGAGCCGAGCGACGAGATACCCTACTCCCACCAAGCCATGATCTACTGGGCAGGCTTGAGAGGAGCCGTCGGTGTCGCGCTCGCCGCAGGATTGACGGGCAACAACGGCGATACGCTACGAGCCACCGTACTGGTCGTCGTCGTCTTGACCGTCATCATCTTTGGCGGCACCACCGCGCGCATGCTGGAGATTCTCGGCATACGGACAGGCGTCGTGGAAGAGATCGATTCCGACGACGAATTCGACATTGAAGTGGTCAATGGCAGCACCTACTCCCGCAACAAGGGACAGGCCATCGGCCACACGCCACGTGCTGGCCAGAACGGATTCGCGCTGTCCAACGTCAACGGGCAGGAGGGCGCATACTCCAGCGGCAACGGGCACAGCCCGACATCGCGGCCCAGTGCTCTGTCGGCCCGGAGAAACTCCAGCCGGCCCAGACGTCAGGACGGTGCCGATCAAGGCCTCCTCAGCCCCGCGGATAGCGGAAGCAACGACGAAGATGACAACGATCTCGATCTGCCTCCGAGCGCACGACGCTCGCCAAATCGCATGCCTTCACCGCTGGGCATTCCGGTGGAATCATCGCCGTATCCGACTTCGGGCTCTACGGACAGGGGGACGAGCGGCGGCGCTGGCGGCGAGTCTTCCCGTATCGCGAATGCGACCGGCGCTGTCAAACAGTTGATATCCGACATCTCGCAAGATCCCGCGAGCGCCTTCAAGCAGATAGACGATGGCTTTTTGAAGCCACACCTTTTGTTGGACCCGGGCAAGGGCCCGGGACCGGGCAATGTATGAGTTTTGATGCATCATTGGCGTTGGGGAAGGATACAGCAAGACGATGGATTTCTCTCGTCGCATTTTCACTGGCTTGGGTTGGGCATTGGGCGTTGTGCGTCGTGTGCAGGTGGTCTCCCAGATGCGGTGGTATTGAAGCATGCTACCCTCTCTCAATCTTCACCTATATTGTGACACGTACCGATGCGTTTGACTCTTGGTACGGCAAAACACGGCGTTTGGATAATGTGCGTCCATCTGCCGTGCAACCGCCGTTTAGATTGAGGGCGCACGTCAATGACCCTGGACCAACCTCGTAAGCACCGCACTTTCCCTCTCCCGGATGCCTTGGCGCGGCGCTAAGCGGGTCACCAGAGTAGTCTAAATTGAAGTCTAACCTCACATCACATCGAAGCACTTTACACCACCACCACCCCTATTGTCACCATCCCGGATTCACTTTACGCGATGCGGTATTTCCATCAATCAGGTTTTGGGGGCACATCACTTTCATTGACAGTATGGTGGGAACGGCGAATATCCATGACCTTGGTCATCGACTGCAAATGTTACAACCGTCGATGAATACACGCTACCTTGTGTGCATTATTCTGTGAATCCGTGGACGAGCACCCGACGGAGCATAATCAGTCCCAATTCCACATGTCAGATCTGTCGACAGGGGTATTTGGAGCATGCTGGGGATCGCGGGGTAGACACGATTCCGAGAAAGCGGTCCATCCGGGGCGACAGGGTGTCTCAAGTTGATCGTCATCTATTTACCCTCGGGGTGTAGTTTTCCCAGCCAAACACATTATTTGGCTGTACGCACAGAGCAAAACACTTTGCGAGCGTGAAAAAGCCATCCCGATTCATATCATACCCCCTCGTTGAAATTTGGTGGTAGGTTTTGCCACAAGTATGATTCCTATATTCAATGTTCTTTGGAAGCTGGGGATGCGGCAAATGGAAAGCGCCGTACAAGTTTTCCGAGAGGCGCCACTTTCGAGAACAGTCCTCCCAGATATTCCTCACGCGTGATCATCCGACTATGGACCCTGCTATAGTGGATAGCTATACTTCCGTCATTCGACAATCATCTAAGCCTCATCATGGCAATGCCAACGGAGCACAGACCCATGAACGCATTCCCTGTCCGCTGTTTACGGGCCTGGTTCCTGATGAGATGGCCGTCTGGTTACAGCACGGCGGATTGTGACCATCATGGAGCCTGGCTATGCGGCGCCGCTGATATAAGAGCGGCTCTGCTCCCTCGAGGACTTTCCATCGACACCTCCAGGAAGCCATTCTCTCCAGTCATCCATCATGAAGGGTCTTTACACTGCCTTGGTGGCCTCGGCCGCCACTGGCGTCTTCGCCGCCCCCAGCCCCGTTGAGCAAGGCCCCGTCACAGCTCGCGCCAACGTCGCCGCCGCTTGCGCTACCCCCGTCACTCTTTCCGGCAACCCCTTCACTCGCTCCATCTATGCCAACAAGGAATACTCCAAGGAGGTCATTGCGGCCGCTGCTTCTATGACCGACAGTGCTCTGGCCGCCAAGGCTTCCAAGGTCGCCCAGGTCGGAACTTTCTTGTGGATGTATGTATCTGACTGTGAACGTTGAAGAGATGGCACTGACTCTTCTTAGCGACACCCGTGCCCGTATTTCCGTCATCGAGGACAATCTCAAGGACGTTCCCTGCGATCAGCTTGCCGCCTTCGTCATCTACGATCTTCCCGGCCGTGATTGCGCTGCCAAGGCCTCCAATGGTGAACTCGCTGTCGGTGACCTCGCTACCTACAAGACCGAATACATTGACCGTCAGTTTCCATTCTTCCATTCCTTGGTCCGCACATGATACTGACACTCACTACCTAGCCATCGTCGCCATCTTCAAGAAGTACCCCAACACCGCCATTGCCCTCGTCATTGAGCCCGACTCCCTTCCCAATCTCGTCACCAACATCAACCTGCAGACCTGCAAGGATTCTGCCTCCGGATACCGCGACGGTGTTGCGTACGCCCTCAAGCAGCTCAATCTTCCCAACATCATCATGTACGTTGATGCTGGTCATGGTGGCTGGCTCGGCTGGAACGATAACCTCAGTACGTATCCTCTTTCCCCAGCCAAGATCAAATGCTGACCCATCACCACCACAGAGCCCGGAGCCACTGAACTCGCCCAGGCCTACAAGGCCGCTGGTTCCCCCAAGCAAGTTCGTGGTATCTCGACCAACGTCGCCGGCTGGAACCAGTGGGATCTCTCCCCCGGAGAGTTCTCCAAAGCTACCGATGCCCAGTGGAACAAATGCCAGAACGAGAAGATCTACGTCGAGACCTTTGGCCCTCTCCTCAAGGCTGCCGGTATGCCCGGCCAGGCCATCATCGACACTGGCCGCAACGGCGTCAGTGGTCTCCGCAAGGAGTGGGGTGACTGGTGCAATGTCAAGGGTGCCGGTTTCGGAAAGCGCCCTACTTCCACCACCGGCTCCTCCTACGCCGATGCTTTCGTCTGGATCAAGCCCGGTGGTGAATCCGACGGTACTTCCGATACTTCCGCTACCCGCTACGACTCTTTCTGCGGTAAGGATGATGCATTCAAGCCAGCGCCTGAGGCCGGTACTTGGAACCAGGTCTACTTTGAGGAGCTCCTCAAGAACGCCAACCCCACTTTTTAAAGCGCGGTAGCTTGGAAGCGTAGCCGGGGGATTTTGTACATAGGTCCGATCAAGGCAGGCATGGATGGATATGCGAGAAGATGGCACGAGGGTGGCGAGAATCTCTTCCTGAAAACCTATCCATCGTTCGGTCGTGTTTACTTCTTGTGTATAGCTTTTCGTCCATAAGAAGTCACTCTCTTTCATCCTATCGGATTCGCCCATGCCTCTTCTTGACCGTGATTTCGGGGATCGAGATTTGTATTCAACTCTCCGCTGATACGGTACCGGAGTAGCAAGATCACCCTTCCCAACTGCAGAGAAGCAAAGGCAGACTTGCAACACGGACATGTGGATGTCATCTGAATAGACCTAATACACACCGCCCGTCCCATTCTTCGCCATCGCCCTCACATTATCGTACTTACTCGCCGGAAAGTCAATCCAATTCGTACTCTTCTTCAACGCGTTCACCCCACCAAGCGCATCCGACACCGTCGTCGTAAGGCTCTTCTCATCCGTACGATCGGAACTCGAATCCCACCACCACGCACCTCCCAACCCTTGGTCCTTCACGTACTGCGTCTTCCTGACCTGGATCTCCGGCGTGTCGAAGGTGACGAACTCGCGCGTTTTCTCGTCATACGTCCACGACGCCACCGTGTCGTTATCGGTATAGACGGTCGTGTTCAACGGAATCGCCTTGTAGTCCACGACACCCTCTTCCCACGTCCCTTCCCCGGACCCGTTGAACGTCTGGCCCAACCCGTGCGTGCTTCCGGGGACCACATTGGCGAACGCACGCCCGTACAGGGGCATCCCCAAGTTGATCTTGCCGGGCTCGCTCACCCGCTCCTTGTAGTACTGAATCGCCTGCTCGGTATTGAAGTCGGTGGCCCGCGGATTCTCCTCGGAAGCATAGAGATTGCTGTTGTGGCCCGTGAAGTTGGAGAAGCCGGGTCCCTGGTAGTCGAACGCCATCAGGTTCCAGTAATCCACGTACGGGTCCACCTCGGCGACGGGCAGCGCGTTGTACCGGATCGGGCCCGCGGGCGCGGAGATGCCGAGCTCGAAGTGGTAGCCGTCGGCGTGCTCGTCGGCGTAGGCGTCGTAGGCCTCGCGGCACCGCTTCGCCGTGTCGACGAGGTTGGCCGCATCGGCCTCGGTCTCGGGGTACTCCCAGTCGATGTCGATGCCGTCGAGGCCGAGGTCCCGGATCAGCTGCGTGGTGGACGAGGCGAAGGTGGCGCGGCCTGCGGCGGTTGAGAGCCCGGGCGAGAAGTTTGCCCGGTAGGACCATCCGCCTACGGAGAGGATGACCTTGAGGTTGCGGTTTTGCTGCTTGAGGGCGAGGAGCTGGTTGAAGTTCCCGTAGAGGAGGGCGGTGCTGTTTGTGGTGTTGGAGGCCACGGGGTCGGTCGGGTAGCGGTATTGGGTGTCGGCGTATTCGTCGGAGAGGGTGGCTTCGCCGGTGATGTTGTTGATGTTTGCGAAGGCGTAGTAGACTCTGTTCAGTTTGGTCGAGGGGAGGTCGGTGACGAAGTACTGCCGGCCGTAGATTGCCTGCGTCTGTGTGAGAAGCCGTTTCGTCGACGAATCTTACTCTGTCGAAAACTTTACTCACCCAGTTGACGTAAAAGGTACCCAGCGTGTAGCCATGGGAGGAAACTTGCGGCGCGGGTGCTGCGCTGGCGAATGGCACTGTAGAAAGTAGAGCGAGTGACTTGAAGAAATGCATTTCAACGAATAAGATAAAAAAAGATTGGACAGCCGACCGAGATGGCCTGCAAAGAGTGAATGAGTGAATAACCAACAAGGTGGTGGTGGAGCAGTGTCGTGCAGAGCAGAAGTCATTATTATACTGCTCGTTCTCCCAAAAGGAATAAAGTTCCAACCGTCATTACCGTCTTAGGGGCTACATCGGTGGCCCAGCCGGCGAATCATGTTCGCATTAAAGTTGGATTCGCCCTCGTACGAATACATTGTTGTCCTTGGGTTGCTGGATAGAAAGATAAAGTTGGTCCACGCAAGCTATATGAAACAAAGTCTTGGGATTGCGGCGGTTCAGGGGTCTAGTAATGCCGAAAGCGATAGGGGGAGGCCATCAGATGAAGCGTTGCGGAGCTGTGCACAAGGTTCTTTCCAGTTGCTGCGAAAAGTCATCTTTCAACGTCAAAGTACAGGAGCGTGTGGAAGAGAAGTAGAGGGCTCGAACCGTCGACCAAGGGCCAGCTCTTGTGACACGAATGGCAGGGTCGGCGGCGCGGAGCTAATGCGGCGATATAGTATGTACGTACCTGCGCCCTTCTCATTAGTCAAAATTCTCCTCGGCCGGGATAACCTAGATTGGGCTACTCAACCCAGTCGTTCTCCATGGTAGAGCGAAGCCGAGGTACCGTTTCGCAAATACGTTGCGTTGCGTTGCGTACGTCGAATGTTCCGGATGCGTGAGGGCAGCTGTCAAACCTTCAGGCAGGGCGGATGGGCGATAAGATGGTTTGCATAGCTCTGATGAAGTACCGTATGAGAAACTCTGTCTGTTGTCAACAAATAAACGTTTTATCGGCACCTGAAAATGCACGAAGAGTGTTGAATGGGCAGTGTAATGCGCGCGCTCAGGGGTGACACAGAATTGATCAATCATCTTTGTCACCCCTGAGCGCGCGCATTACACTGCCCATTCAACAAAGAGTTCAATTTCTACTGAGAATGTACCATTGAAATGTCGCTCGACGTCCAACTGGTTACACTCGACACCCTTTTCAGTGACCGATGACTCCTATTATCTGACCAACTCGCTTCGCACACGACATTCAAATCGACCTCTTTTATATCCCTTTCGCTTGATTCCACCGAGACCTGCGTGGTCTTCATCACTTCCATCTCCTTCAAAGTCGATGCTTGTGGCATGGCATCCCCCATCTTGGCATAAGCTGAGTTGCCCAGACCAACGTTGGTTCCCATCTGTGAACCCGTAGTCTTCGTCTGATGTTTCTTTTTCTTCGAGGCCGCCCGCACCTTCATACCAGTTAGCGAAAGCGCCGTGCGTTTTCCAGAACCCGGCTGATTGCTGGAGGAACTTCGGAGTCGGCCTTGTACCATTTCCATGAGCCGGTTGAGAATCGAAAACTCCATCTTGATCTTGATGCTGTACACGGCTGCCTTGTATGTGGTTTGAATGTCGTAAAGGCCCGCGTATTCTATGGCGAGAATACTGACGTCGAGCGCGATGATGAAGAGGTTAACCCAGATAAGGTGCGTCATTACTCTTCGCGCGTTCCGCCGGATGGTGCCCTCGCTGTGGAGCATTTTCGATGTTTGGTAGACGTAGATGGCTGAGATCGTGACTTCTTGTATGAAGAACAAGCTGACCTGTATCTTCTCGTAGACAGAGTAAGGGAGGATGTAGGTTGCCGAGTTTGATGAGTTGGCGCCAACAAGGAGCACGATGATGGGTATATGGCATATGATCGCATTTGTAATGATCATGACCAGCACCCAGCGACGGTTGACCATCATCCCGCGCGAAATGAGATGGAGGCGAGAATACAGGACGAGAGATTGGCCTGTGATCATACATGGCCAGCCGAGCGCTACGAGTGTGAGGTAGAGTATTCTGGAGACATCGATACTGTAGAACTTCAGAAAGAATCCGGCACCATACGGTATGATGCCCCATGTCGCGACTATGAGTGAGTAAAAGTAAAGTCCGTTCCATCTTCGAAAGGTCGCAAATATGACGACAGTGAGCTCGATGGCATTAAAGGTAGCGATAGAGAGGAACGCCATTATTAGAAGGGATGTGGCGTAAGTGATGTTGTAATTCGTTCCGATACCCGAGTCCCGTGCCATGTTCGCGGGTTGTGTGAAACGTTGGGGGAATAGATTCTTGTAGTCCTCTAATTGTGGCCTGTAAGTCAAAAAGCGTGTTGGCTTCGACGTGTAGCGTGTATTCTTATGCAGGGTAGAAAACGAAGGCGAAGAATGCTGTCAACTCGCGAGGAAACAGGTTAGAAGGATTTAGCAAACATCGATTTGCACCTTAACAAAACCAAACGAAAGGAAGCGAGGATAATGACAGTTTGAAATGGGAGGAATCGATTCCATTTGGGCAGTCTGGGATGATCCGAACGGGTGGTTCGGACCATTGTATCCGACCACGGCAGCTATACCGAGGAATAAGGTTCATGGCATGACACGAGTAGTCGCAACTGTATTCAGGGTAACGTCCCTGAATTAAGTTGTGCCTTGATTCCGACCCTGGAAATAAACAGATGATATTAAGACATTTCTCAAGGGTCCTGTTTCGGTCGGTCGCGCATCAGCAAGCCGACTCTTTGTGCTGTCAGTGAGTTGCTTGACTGAAGAAGTAATGCAGGGCTTTTACGTTAACTTCATACGAAAACACGTTCGCGCGGTTTTCTGTGAGGACAAATATTTGCTCGCGGCAGACTGCGAAGAGTATAGGGTCACACTGGTAGTACGGCGACGGGGATGAGGGTGCGACGCTGTGTGACAAGCCTGGCGACATTTTCCGCCGTTTTAAAGTTTTGCAGTGCAGTGAAAAATTTGCGGCATAAAAGGTAGGCAGTGTTAAGTGTGAACCTTTAGGCTTGAGCAAGAAACGGTGAGGGCTGCCGAAGAATAACCCAGTAATCACTCCGTGACCTCCGCGGCCTTCACTACCAGAACCTCAACGGAGCCATTGTCCGCTTTTCCAAGAACAGGTGTTTTTCTTTAAGGCTTGTTTGAGCCGGCCTTTGAACTCAGTCGTAGCTGAGGACTAGACCCTGCATGTATGCTGACCTTGTGATTCGATTTCTTTAACCCGGCGGTTTCAGGAAGCCATTTACAAATATATTTGCAAATACTGGTTCACTGAGAATTCGAGGGACCGACGTGATTAAAGCCAACTTATCGATGAGTAGTTTGCTTGTTCTGTGTTATTGCCACAGAAAGACGACTCAATGAGCGTGATCTTGGTTTTTGAAGTTGTCGCTCACTATACGTGGTATAGGTACCTACTTGAATAGTGGGCGAAATAAATATCTCAACCGCACAAAACTTCTCAATCACATCTCCTCCTCCGCCATAGTTCCATCAACAACCTACGCTTCTTTCCCGCCCGCTAAGTCTCGTCGCTATTATAAAATATCAGCATTGCATGCGGGGTAGTGGGGAGAGAGCAATCGCAGATCCAGTTACTGCATGAACGATGCCGTAGTCTAACTCTCGGCAGTGTCTCTAACATCCTTCAAAACCTCCAAGTCGATGAAACATACGTTCTCTCAGCGCTGCTTTCCGCCTTGTGAGAGAGTCTTAGTACACACAGATAGAGGCGTAGTAGGATTAGACACTGGCATCGATGATGTAACAGACAGAAGGTGAAAAGATTGAGAAGTCGAGATAAACATGAAGGCGCTTCCATATATTCATACCGCCCACAGCTTTAGGTTGTAGAGTTGCCACCTACGGTTAGTAAAAATAAGAACAAGGTAGCACTCGGATAATCCTTTGGTCCGTATAAACGGGAAGGGATGAAGGCCGTTGATGCTATCATCGGAGACTACCCTGTGGCGTGAGCGATATCACCCAATGGGCATGCAAATGGTCAACATGTGAGCCAACTGAAAATGATCTGTTAGCTTTCTGGATACACTGTGCGGCACAACATGGATTTTCGTGCGGGGATGCGGCACAAATCGGGAAAACTTCCACTATTGAGCGGTTGCTTGGTGAGAGAGTTTCATATCATTAACATATGATATTGGCCTGCATGCTCCGTAAGATTGATCATAAAACGTCGTCCACCAGTATGACATCGACAGAATCGACGAGCTTTGTGGCGGATACAAATTGGCTTGGTGTTCTCGTACCTTTCGTTACCGTGATTGCAAATGATAAGGGTCTTGTAGGCATCAATCGCGGAGAAAGTGTTCAAGAGACTCGTGAGGGCCAAATCCACTGCCCCAAACCGTCATCCCAATACTGCTTCATCTCACGCTTCCACCCCAACGTAAGTTACGTTGATGACTTGGAAGATAAAGTAGTGACAGCCTTCCGCTCCCAGGCACAATTCATTGCTGCAAGATCTTCCGTAGCCCATGGGTTCATGTAAATGAAGGTCGATGATTGGAGGTCGCCCAAAACCATGTGGATCCCGTTGATATTTTGGTAAACATGTCAAGACAAGATACCTGCATCATCTTATAAACTGTGGGGAAGCACGAGCTTGTTCGACTCGATCACGTTGCAGATAAAGCGCTCGATTGGCTGATAGGATTCATGCATCGTCCCGAGGGTGCTATACCCTGTATTGTTTATTGGGTGACAACGGCGGTATGCAGTCACTCAAAAAATCTTGCAGACCCTTGGACTCGTCGAATATATGTTGGTCTAGCAAGGGCTCGGCAATACGAGAATCAGGGAAAGCATCTAGGAGAGACAGAAAGGATGTGCGCTTGGCTTTTTGCTTATTGGCTGATCTCCTAGAAACGTTTCAGTCTTATACTTCGAATGAATTCTGCTGCCCAACTCAACGAAAAGATAATCAACATAGAATCGAAGTCGTCCATCGCGTTGATATCGACGATCAATTGAATCGGTTTGTTGGCTAGGATTTTCATCGTCTTCTTGAAAATCGCCGAAGCTTCGCCATTGATGAGTTTAAAAATTGCGAGGGTCGAGGTGTGCAGTGACTCCAAGACGCGGAGAGTCTAAGGGCGTTAATTATTGTCTAGGGGGGACCTACGCCTCCAAGCATAGGATGCCGTAGTTTTCAAAGGCGGTATGTCCGGTGACAGTAGTCAGTCTCCTTGGACCAAAAGACTATATAGAAGTCAGTACATCAATAGGTTTGCGTTGTAAAGTTACATATCACAAGTCTTTCAGAAGACCAAGGAACCGGAAGGGCTCAGTCTTGCTACTGTTCGTGGACGCCATATTTGAGTTTTATTTTCGGTCGTGTTAGTGAAGATTGTATGTGATAGTTAATTCGATAAGCGAGTAAATTAGCAATAGTAGACTTTATAAGGTAGTACGTCGTAAAGCCCGGTTACATTATTAGTCAATATGTCTTGTATCGTAAGTGAAGCGAAAGCAATCAGTTCACCAACTGCAGTCATGGTTCCCAAGGACCTGAAGCAAAGTCGCCACTGACACTCTTTGCTTCACCTGAACCTTGCACAACCAAGACGTCCTCATGCCTGACACCGAACTCATCGAGAACATACACCCCAGGCTCGCTGGTAAAAACCATTCCAGGTCTAAGTATAGCTGCATGGTTTCCTTTGTTCAAATACGGGCTTTCGTGTGCCTTGATGCCAATACCGTGACCCACTCGATGAGTGAATTGTTTTCCGTAGCCAGCAGCTTCGATAATTTCGCGAGCTGCAATGTCGACCGATGCAGCTGTAGCATTTGCTACCATTGCCTTGACTGAAGCGGCTTGAGCTTCTAGAACGATATTCCAGACGAGTAATTGCTCGGTGAGATTGTACTTCGGAGGTGGTGGACAAGGGAAGAATGGCGGATAGAAAGTCCGTGTCACATCACTACTATAACCGTAGAGATGCGCACCAACATCTATAAGTATCAGCTCACCGGGTTTTAGCTTGCGAGTACCGTCGTATCCACCATGTGGGAGTGCTGCCGACTTTCCGAACTCAACAATGTCAAAGAATGGGTCAAACCCAGCTACTCTGAGCGTGTTATCCAAAACTTCGGCGACCTCGTTCTCTGTGACACCCCGATAAAGACACTTTCTCATAGCACGTATGGCCTCGACAGTGCCGGTGTTTACGGCGCGCAGTATGCCAATCTCGCGCTCCGTCTTCACTTGCCGCACAGCCTCCACCTCGCCGCTCAACCCCACAACATTGAAACCATTTGAAGCCAATCCTCGTGCAATGAAATCTCGCATCTCTTCGTCAACCATCAATGTCGGCGAAAGCTTCTCACCCCACATAGGCGCTGCCCACAACGTGGTGTAATAGTTCCAATGTTCTTCGTACGTGATTGTTGAGATGGGTTCTTGGAATGGCATTTTGAGTAACCTTGCGCGATTTTCCTCAAAGTGAGGAACCAAAAATGATGTGTTGGCCATGATAGCTCCATTCTCCGCAATAGTCGGCCGAATGACCATGAGAAAGGGACGCTCCTCAGGCTCCCACGATTCCCATTGCGGTTGTGTCACGTTCGCGTAATAAGAGAACGTAAACCCAGGTTCAACAATAAATGCATCCACTCCGTCTGCCAATAGTGCTTTAGCAAGATTGTTTCTGCGCAGGACATATTCTTCGAGCGATGGGCGTGCAGCCGTTTCCAAGAACGGCAACCCTGTTGCGAGATAATTATCGATGGAGCATTGCTGGAACTTATCCTTCAATGGTAGAAGGATTCTGAAACTTAGAAGCTGGTAAACCTAAAGAAATATCAGCTTGAGCATTGGTTATGTTCGCTGTCGCAAGATTACCCATATCGTAAACAGGGCACCGACTACCACGACACGAAACTGCCGAAATCCAGCGGTACCGAATCCACTCTTCTGAATTGTTTTATTGTAGACACTTAATGCCGACGGCTTTTCCATTTTGTGATGGAAGTCTGATGGAGGGATGGGACGGGGATGGAGGATAATGAGAGTCCACGCACTCCAGATGAACGCATCGTGCAAAGACGCCTTACCTGAATCGTACTAGTACGCTCCTTCGAACACATACCTCATGTACAAAATTCATTATATAAGTGGTACTATCAATAAGTATTTCCAGTCTTAAGTCAAAAAATTCGTGATCGTTTCTAACTTTCAGTTTAGAAAAATGTTTCTATTATGGCGAACCGGCGCAAATTCGTGTGAGATTACCTCTTCTCCTTGAAACCAGGCAAAAAAAGTAAAATACTCGAAGTTAAAGGCATGATACAACTTTTTTGCAGTGGACATTTGAGATCTGTACCAGTAGCCTTCAGCTCTTGACATACTGAAACAGGCTTCGCAGTGACACGTAGGGCTGTGGTTGAGCCAATCGAAGTGACATTCTACACGAAAAGCCTTGATGCCCATTCTTTGCCCTGCTTGCTAGCTTGAACCCCAATGGGGCGATCTATTTTCCCATAAGAATATATCTAAGCTTGCATCTCTTCAATTGAATACGGATATGCATTCAGTGTGTCTGGAAAACCCAAGGCCTTGTTTTCGATACTTCTTCAGCCGTGGAATAGTCCAGCGAGTCTTATCGGGTACTCGTTCAGGGTTCAAACAAGCTTCAAGACATTTGCATTGGCGCTATCGGTATTTGTGGGATGGCGTTGAGAGCAACGGTGCGTGATGCAACTGGACGACGAAGGGCTACCAACGCGCACATGGCGCCTTCCAGTATATGCGGAGAGAACCGTATCTGCATCCGACTTCCTTCTGCATCCCGGCAGTGAGCTGTCACTGCAATGGACGTGGTATTAGCGCCATGCTAAACAGGGGTCGCACAAAACTCAAATTCGACGGTCCTTCCTCTCGGTCCTCTCTTCGATCTTTTCCACCTCATCAACCTCACCTTTCCCACTTGTTCGAATCTTTAGCACTGCCTTTTTTTCATTTCAATGTACTTCTTACTTTCTCTTTAGCTACACAGCTAGTATCGCATGAAGAACGGGCAATCCCGACCCTGAGTGACATTCCCATCATGCCTCGCGCCAACGCCATCTCCTCACGAAAATTCTGTGTCTACGCAGATATGTTCTGGTATTATTCAGACTGGATATATTGTGTTCACATTTTGCTCGGTATGGATCGTCACGTGGGAGTCCATGGGCGGAGATCCGAAAAGACAACGGCGCGGCATTGACGCGTACACCAGGAGAGTAGCGGGTCGCTCTTTACGACCCCAAGATCAATTAAGGAAGAGTTAGACTTCAGCGGTTCCCGAAAATGAAATTGTTTATACGACGAGGACGACTTTAACATTGGTATGATCGTGCGGGCCTGCGTCTGTCACGTGACTTACCCATCCCGAAAATCCGCCGGTTATCAAGTCCAACTAGCATGAGAGGAGCAAGGCACACCGACATGAATTCCTTTGAAAAAGATTTACATACAATCTGCGGGTCTTGTAAGATGGATTTACGGACAGACTTTCCTGGTACCCGGAATGGCCTCCCGATCCCGAGCTCTGCCATGATCACCGTTTTTTCGACTGGACTGTCTGAAGAGAAATCTAAAAGATATTTCCCCACGAACATAACTTTTCTAGGACACATCAGCCTTCTCGATCAAAAACATCAATTGCCACACCCGGTGACTGAGTAATTCGGTACCTTTCATCGTCACCTAAGCTATTGTTACGGTCTTAAATCTTGATCACGCTCGAGCTCATGCCGTTACTCATTTCAATGCCGAAACTCTATACTCCGTATCCCTGCATTATCAGGAAACTTGAGGCATCGAGAGACAGTAAGAGAGTGACACGTTGCCCTGATACTGGCTCCTCCGTGCGTGGTAACACACAAGCATTGCGGATACGACAGGCTGGAATGGCGACCGTATATTCTACTGGCTCATGCTACTGCTATTTTGGGTATCGCTCGACCCGAAAATCCCGTTCCACACGTCACTTCAAGCGCCCAACGTTCTTTGGTTGACGAACCCAAAACTGCGCATTTCTCCTTCCCGCGGGACTAATTGCTAGCTCCTGGGCATTGAAGAGCGGTGTAGTTTTTTCCGTATACTGAAGCGACGGGGCCAAAAGGCCTCACCAGGTCTAGCAGCATATGCTGTTCTCTTTTGGCTTATTGCCGTCGGCTTGCGACGCCGTCATGTCATCTCAAGATGGGGCTGCTGTTATCTCCAACTGGCTGCACACTTCAGACTTGTCGACGCGGTAATTTTTACGGCTCGCGAGCGCGCCGTGTTCTAGATGCACCCGGCGCATGGACGGATAACTCTCTCGGTAGACTGCCTGAATGTGCTCGCTGATATATATGAAAAATTCTTCGACCGTAAAAGATTGTATGACACGTAATGCCTGCACTGCGCATTCCTGCAGGCCACTCTTCCAGAAACCGGGATTTGATCATCATTAGTGAACTTGCAAGAAATCGATGAGCCTCAGAAAGTGCAACTGGCGATATGAAATTCGTGAAGCTCGCGCGATCATTACTCATTAAATTACATCATATGGGGGAACGTCTGAAACACCCTCCAAAGGCCAGCAACGTCTATGGCGTTCAAAGACGTTGAGTGATGGTACCTCAATCCAGCTTGTAAAAGATAGCGCAATAGTAAAAATAGAAGAAGTATCCATCGTCATCCTCGAAGAGATTTCCCCAGTTCGGACAGTGCTCAAACTCAAGTGGAAACAATTCTATCGCTCCTGGGTGCAATGCTCCAATTTTTCGAGCCTGCTCAAGAAATATGTGGGACGCTTCGGTCATTTCGTGTGTGCCTTTTTATGATGCTTGGTCATGTTTGTCTTTCGGGAGAATGAGCTCTTGCAGTCTTTCACAGGACAATAGTATCTAACGTTATTGTTGTTTCCACCGCATCGAGTCTCGTCGAGATGACGACGAAGATTGTCTTTTTTGTTAAACACGTAGTGACAGTGATCACATACAAATTGGTTATCCAAAGACAAGGTGGAAATTCCGGTCGAAGCCCGTCGCTGCTGAGTTCGATGTCTTCGTGATGGCGAATCTCTTGGGTTCCTGACGTACTCATTTGGATCAGAATAAGTACGCTGGGGTGGTGACTGTGTGAATTGCTGAGCGTAGTAAGGCGAGACATTGTACGCGTCATGAAGGTCTGGGTATTGGTGTTGTGGATTGTCGGGAGGGGTCAAGACACTCGTGGATGGCGGCGATATCAGATGGGACATCTCATCTGGCTCTGCGAACGATTCGGAAGTGTAGACTGGTTCACCAAGAGTGGAATTTTCCGGATCGTACCTCCAGCACTCACAGCTCTCCATTTCTTGGTTGCATCTGCGGCAGCTTATCGTAGAATTGTCATCGAGGTAAACCGTCGGGGCGCATTCCATTGTCATGATAGACTCGATGATCGGTGTAGTGATAAGGGGCAATGCTGTGCGAGGATACTGCAATCGGACTATACGATGTTCCAATGGGCTCGTGTTGTTCTCCGTCGAAGCAGTTTCTCGGATTCGGTATTGGACGGGGAGGGGGCGTCTCGATAACTGCGCGTTGTGTAGTGTGTCAAGCGTGTGTCGTTTGGGTTGAAATCGTCTTAGGTATGTAGAACAGGTGGGTGAAGGTCGAATAGGAGATGATGATGTAGGGGTAGGTGTCCCGCGATGGAGTACACTGTCATATGTCAAAAGACAGGTGACGGTTTGCAAGTCCTCTGATGAGAGACTCTGCGAACGGATGTACTGACCTTTCTGTTGAGAAGCTCGCTGGTGGCGGTTGAAACATTATGTATCTTGAAGACGCGTGTTTCTCCTCCCGTCTCCTTCTGGAGGAGTGGCACTCTCATATACTTTCGCTTGCGAGTACATAAACGCTGAGGTTCATTTTGTGGGAGCAGGGAGCAAGATTAGAAGCTGCAGTAAGAAATGATAAGAGCCCGTGCGGTGGTGATGAAGGAGCACAAAGTGAGAAAGTTTACTGGACGCGGGGGACGGAGGAGAAGGAGGAGAAGGAGGAGATGCAGAAAAATGATCTAAATTGATGAACCCATCGTTGAAACAGGGCTGGCGGGCGCAGATAGCTACACAATGTCAGAATTAACGAGAAAAGGAGACTACACCAACCAATGACAGAGGCCCATGTCGGGGAGCATAGGTGGAGCAACAGGGAGTTTTGAAGTTTGCTTTTTCTGAGCATCGATAGTGCGTTGTGTCAACAGATGCATCTATTAGCAAATCTAGCAGCATAGATGTTGTTTCGAGGGCGGGTATGTATTACCATTGGGCTACTCCCAACCGGAGAGGAGCAGGCCGATAGGAGCATGCAACGGCGAGTAGGATGGTATGCGAGACAGTTCAACCGATCATAACGCCCTACACACACGAGTCAGAACAATACCAGATGCCCTGGTGGCAGACTATAGGTGGAAGCAACAGCTTACCCATTGTATCAAGCCGTATTCGTTGACTGGACTTCGATCGCAAGCGTGGGGGAGAGGTGTAATGCCTGTGGGAATGAGGGAGTTGGGCACGGATTCCATTTTCTCCTCATTCTGCGGGATGCCGGAGCCGGGGCCCAGACTTAAACACACACGATGCAAGATCCCATGTTATTCCGCCTCACTGTTGCGGAGTGGCCTCGCAGAATTGCACAATTCTGTGCCAGTTGCTTCTGCCCAGCGCGCTAGGCACGCTAGTGTAAAGTCATCAGGGGGGTAACATGATCCGAGCAAGACCTTCGAGTATCCTACGGTAATGTCGTGCTCCACTGTTTCATTCGAAATATTCCATTGTTTTGTTTCCGTATGTCAACAACTGAACGTTGGTGCTCGGTGTGGTTTGAGACCACTTGTGGCCAAGGAAGGATGTCATGGTTGGGTCGGTGGCTTTTGCGGGACTCGAGGCACTACGACGTGTTAAAATTGTGTTATTTTTCTTCGAGGAGCAACATGACTAACCAGACAAAGGGCAGTAATGTGAGCCGAGGAGTAGGAGATACCCCAAGCAGAGGTTTTCGTGCGGCCCATACCGAGCAATTTTGGCCAAGCTTCAGCACACACGAGATTTCGGCAGGACTTAAGGATAAAGAGCCTCTGTCAGAGATGAGGGGAAGGGCTATCTCATATACAGCACGCACCCACACCAACTCTGCCGCGCGCATCATCCACACCGGATTACTGGAAGCCTTGCACACACTGAAAAGCTCGTATTGACCGACAAGGTCGCTTAGTACCAGTTCCTAAGGCATGCATCCAGCCTCCACTGCTGCTATGTGCCGCATGTCAGATGCACCATCCCCGCGGCCGCAGCCTTTTACGAACACGTCTTAGAAATCAGCAGCGGCCGATACCTTTCGAGTTTCTCAAATTGACATGGAGATACCCTCCAAGCACGGAAGTACAAGCTATACTGGCTGTTTGATACCATGGTCTTTCTTCCGAAGACTCTTTCGATTGTCATAAGAGAGAGGAGATGCAAGAGTGGCATTTGCGCGAACGCATTCACCACAATGTACCACTGGCATCCGCCTCGGGCAAGCGAACCAGCTTCGGAAGGTCATATGCATAGTCGTATTGATGGCTTATTTCTCAGCCTCGTCAAAGCAACATATCTCAGCCTTCTGCCAGTAAGAACATTGAGAAAGCTACGCCGTTTATAAAGGAGAAGAGGATTTCCAGTCTTGATTCCCAGAAAGAGTGGAATTCCCCAGTTCAATGCGCAAGCAAGAGTTTGGTAGACTGTGATGAGGGATTGCTCGGTAATATCGCAAGGCTTAGAAGTGCATGCAATCACCAGGCTGAACAAGGGTGTTGACGAACACGAACGCCTGGTCCATGGGGGTGAATTCATGCATGGGATGTAGACTAAAGACAATTATGATGAACAGGCGTTCGCATGAAGTCGTTCTACATTCTTGTCTATAAAGATAGATCGTTTAGTGCGATCCCAAAGCAAATCTTTCTCGAGACTGCAACGCGACTTGTTGGAAATAGATTTATTGAACAAGAAACACCCCTTGTTTGCTAGTTGAATGATTACAAATGAAGGCGATTTGCTTAGTATTGCAACGTAGCTTTTCAAGCGTTCTTTCTGTCTGATGTCCAATTTCTGGTATTTCGTTACACACAGTCGCTTATCAGTGACTTTTAGCATTTTAGGAAATACGAAGAACTGCACACCTCGCAGATTTTATTCCCTGAACTCACTCACTGCAAGCAAAAAGAAAGCACTGCTCTTAAAACAGAAGAGCAAAATAAAAAAATGTGGACTTGCTGGGAATCGAACCCAGGACCTTTCCCACGCTTTTAGACTGATCAGAGAAACAGTCACGTGCTAAGGGAAAATTATACCACTAAACCACAAGCCCCATTTTGACTTATATGAGACAATTGCATCAATTAGTAATATATACAGAGCAAAATTTAGTCTTCATTAAACGTCAATAGAAATGCCCACCTCGGAGAATGTTTCGAAAATGCTTCAAAGAGTGCCTGTGCGGAGGCTAGTTCCAGAGGGGCTTAGACACAGTTTAGCTTACCAACAAACTTATGCGCTAAAATGCAACCAAAAAATATGCCAATTAGCACGCTCCGCCAACTGTACTTCACCGGCCCGCCGCGAATATCGAGGATTGGCCGTACAGCATGAATGTGGGACTGCACTAATCTAGACTAAATCTATGGAGGGGAGATATATATAATTATGGGTCGCGCTGGTTCCGATCAGGTGTAGTTTATGGGCGGATACACTAGGCATTGAGGAAAGTTGATCATAGAGGGCCATTGAGAGAAACGCACCGTGACATGGATACAAACCAGACTCCATCCAAGCCTCCCTGTTCAAAATATTCTCCTAACATTAACCTTGGGCACTCAAGTATACTATAATAGAATACTCTAATCGAATGTTAGATTTACTAAAAAAAGCTTAGGCTATCTTA
>JAGQEM010000081.1:69811-114409 GCA_019202945.1 Corynespora olivacea
TAAAGCATATCATTTTACAGAATCAACCCAATGGGTTTAATAACATCTAATAGGGTTATGGAGATATTGGTTATAGGATAAAGATTAAGAAGCTGGTAAATGTCACGACGCTGCTCAATACCACTGCGCCAAAACAACCCAAAAAGGTACGAATATCAGCCATCAGCTGAATTCAGTATAGAATAGTATATAGTAATATAGGCTGGATCAAGGCCTTCATGGCCCCAGCCGGCTGGCACATAGGTCTAACCAGGCTCATGCGCCCTGGCCAGCTAGCATGCGCTCTATCCTGACAGTGAACGGTTCCACCACACAAATCCCTGCCAAAGTCCCTCAGACGGTAAATTAGACTACAGAATCTGCCAAGGTTACGCTAACGCTCAGCGAGTAGTCGGCAGCAGGGGTACCCAGATTTGCCGTCTGAGCTTACTGAGATGATGAGGCTATCCCAAAGGAGGATAAGGGGATCATGTGATCAACGAACACTGATTGGACAGCATTCCAAGTCCTCGAAATGATACGCAGCCAACTATCTAGTCTGTGATCCTGCGGAAGCACAGTAATGATCGACCAGTGCAAGGGGCTGACATGACTCCGGGATCTTACTAGTTGGTAGCCATCTATCATGGTCAGCTCACGACAACACGCGCTGTGTGCCTGAACTTTTTTGAAATAAATGACAACGCATCTACACGGCGAATTGTTAAGTAGCAACCAAGAGAGAAGAGCCGTATATTCGTCAAGAACAACACTATCAATCCCAGCCGAGTCCAACTAAGCCAGCATTCGTGATCCCACCATTTTCTCCTGCACTTTCCTATAAAATACATAGAAGCCTTCTCCTTCCCATATGGCATCGAGGAAGAGGTCATCCTCCACCCTTCGCTCGACTTATATCAAGCTCGCGTTCTTCCTTGGAGCCTCGATCTCTTGTACTAGGTACCGCAGCGTCAGCTGCCGCCGGTTCAAACCACTTAGCTAAAGCGATACCCAAATCAGAAACTGTCAGTTTTTTCATTCCCAAGGTTGAATGGCTCTAGACTGCCACGGAAGAATGGGCAACCTGAGTATCATACAACGATGGATACATTCGCCGTGATCAGACGATGACTCTTTGTGTCCTTCAACCTTACACCGGAATATAACCGTCTAACGTGAGTCCGCAAACCTGCAACGGCCATTCGATAAAAGGTCTGAGAACGTCGTCGAAAAGAAGTTTAATCTCCTGCATGATATTCACAGCAAGGTCCTCGAAATACCAAAAGTGCGACGCCTTTTTCAGCAAGACGCAAACAAACGCAAAGAACACCATGGAAGGTGGATCGCGACTTGCCAGAAGATCGATGTAGCGTTGGGGCACTCTTTCGATATCTATGTGATTGCAACGGTCAGCACTTATCCATATTACACATCCAAAACCATTGTACTCACAGAACAGAATGGCGTACTTTGGACCCAGGCGGCTGTCTGGGTTATGCGTGTGCCCAAAGGCTTGTCGAAGCCAGTAAATAGTATCCAAGTAAACTGGTACGTCGTTGGCATGTTCGCTGGGAAGATTGTGAATCATATTTTGTAAAGATAGTAGATGGATGTCGTCTGGGTTCCTCGCCGGATCCACATGCCTCAATCCCTTCCTATGCATCTGTTTCCTCAGGAACCCATCCCCGATCCAAGCCTGCCAGTGCGCGGGAATATCCACCACGCCTCGATGGAGGAAAAACCATTCCAGCAGTCCGGGGGTAAATGGCGCGCCGGAAATGCCCAGAACGGCAAAAGAGTGGACCACCAGGATGCCTGAGAAAGCGAGCACTGCCGCTGCATTCTCTTTGGTAACTTCGGCAAGCGTTCGACGGTACTCGGGAAGGGCGAGGTCCTGATGATATGCGGCTGTGCGTACGTATCGCATTTGTTCGGTTCCATCGGCGCAATCGCGAGCGAGATGCAGAGCACTCACGGCCAAAATGGCGCGCATAAGGAAGGGAAACCGGTGTGCAAGAATCGGGAGGGTGTCACGCCATGGCTCAACTTCGCCCGGAAAGTCATCGCCAAAACCATAACATGTAGATGTGCTCCACTGATGCATGAGGAGAATGTCGTCGGTGGCAAGTTCGTCATTGCGACTTCCAGCAATGGACCTGATTCCCAGGTCACCGCTCCAGCTCTCCGATGACTGGTCAGGCGGCGAGATTGATGCTGCTGGTGAGTATTCGTTGTCGATTGAGGGGGCGGGGTAAGCACATTCGGACAAATATCTTTGGCAATTGGAGCATTGTGGCCGGGCTTCGTCGCACTGGATTCAAGATTGTCAACAATTTCCCCTGAGCGTCTTTGGAGGATGACTTCGAACCTTGATCTTTCGCCGTTTGCATACTAAGCACCCGCTCTTGACTTTACGGTGAGGGCGTTTCTTGTAGACTAATGTAGTCAGAAACCGTTCTATCCACCATCTCACCAACAGGGAATGAACGGTACCTTTGTTTTCCGTAGACATTGATATCCAAATCGTCGCTTGTCAATCTCCACAAAGGACGACGAAGACTCCCTCGATGCTAAATCCGAACCTGTAAAATCACTTCCCGATATCGACACCACGTCGTCCCGCAACAGATTATATATAACGCTTCAAACAAATTACAGTTCCTTTCTGGAACAACGTACACAGGCCCCTACTTATGTCAGCTGAGGCTGAGAACTAAGCCCGCGACTACGGGGCTGACTTCCACGTCTTTCCGACTCTCAGCTTGAAGGTATTTGAGTTGAGGATTGGTACGATAATTGGTTTCGAAGCTATTGTAAGCGGTGGTGAAGGATTTTGCCATTTTCTTGGTGTAAGCACGGTAACCTCCGACGGCGAGGGGTGGCATGCGCGGTGAGGATGACGGGTCATGTAATGGATCGAAGCCGCGGATAGCGCCTTGCAAGGCCCGCGATATTATTCTCGGTATTGTAGTGCCCCTGGCGATTGAGATGATTCAAATAGATGCTGGAAAGGATAGTGGAGCGAAGTTGGTGGCGCGTGCAGGGAAGGGAGGAAGGTTGACCTGGTCGGTGGAACGATTGATTAGGGCGAGGACGATCAACCCCCTAGTGTGATTTAAGCACTACGTCTTTGCATTTTTCATTTTCATCAAACTCTTCGCCCTCTGTACTGAGGTCACCCTCAATGTCATCAAGGTCGGGAGCCATCATACTGATGTGTCGAAAGTCGAGCAATCATCGATTGCATAGCTTGGCCAATTTGTTGGGATAAGAAGATCCACAAGCCTCCAAAATACCCTGTGACCACCCTGTGCACCACCATATAAGCATGCAAGATAAAAAGTGATACAGCATCATCGCGAAACGAAAACATGCCTTTTCTCCATCTGTCGCGTTTCACAAATGTGCACCCGAAGCGACCAATCACGGCGCCGGACCAGAACATGCTTGCCTATGTACCAAGCAAGTAAGTAGGCCGGCGCACCGCCATTCTCCTCACAACAAAAGCCACAGAAACCTGCTACTGCCGACACTATCCGCATCTCACGCGCACGATAACAGGGCAACAATGTCAACAATACCAATGGCGTTGTAATTGTGCATTCCTCACCCAGCCTGCAAGGCATCACCACAACGGCAGTCTTAGCGATCGGCCGGGGCC
The DNA here is from genome assembly GCA_019202945.1 of Corynespora olivacea. Taxonomy (NCBI): domain Eukaryota; kingdom Fungi; phylum Ascomycota; class Dothideomycetes; order Pleosporales; family Corynesporascaceae; genus Corynespora; species Corynespora olivacea. The sequence goes on from JAGQEM010000081.1 coordinate 73,452, forward strand.
TCTTAGCCTTTGGGCAAGCGGAGCTTCCTCACATCACACCCCAACAAACCCGCTCCCACCGCCTCATCGATTCCATCAGATTTCGCAACGACAACCATCAAACAATTGCTATAAAGTCGATTTTTCGCATGAGCCGGTCACGCGAAATCATTTGATACCCATATCGCGAATATTCGGCCTTGGTTTGGGTCACAAACCGTGAGCTGCGCACTGCGCTGCCCACCGCCTGCCCGCCCTCCTCGGTGACAAGGGCCGCTGCCGCCTCTTCTGCGTCTCACCCACCAGCGCGTCACGTGCACGCCAAATTTTTTATTGAGCACAGCGCGCGACAAAGATAATCATCACGACAGATCACCATGACGCAACGGGTTACGGGCCAGCGCTTTAGACAGCGCAAGCTCTCTACAAAGCAGAATCTACCGGTCCTGCGCGAAAAGGAAATCGAGCAGTTGGCTGATGATGACGCGACACGGCACATCCCCAAGGTCGAGACTGGTGTGGAAAAGGGGGAAGAAATCGTAAGCTCAACTCCCTTTTGCGCTAAGCCGCTTTCGCCACGGGCGGCGCGAGCGTGAACGCGAACGCCATACGTCGTCTTTCCTCGGCACGTGATCGCTGCTCATGGGTTGATTTTGTTTCGACTCACCTGTTGCTCGACGTGTGCTAACAATGTCCAGGAACACCATTTGCAAGCCGTCATCTCTGCCGCGCAGGCGGCAGCCCAAGGCGGCGGCAGGATCGCCCAGCTTTACATCCCTACCCCCGAGGCCGTCGCCAGCAAGCTGCAGTATGAGGAGCTCTACCCAAAGAGGTTCACACAGCCTGCAACGTACATTCGATTCTCGTCCACCGTAGAAGATACGATAGGGACCACCTACTGCATGACTGACGAAGATGTCGCGTGGCTGAAGTCGTACAACAAGAAGTACAAGGGCGTTCCGTGCTCCGAAGATGAGTTCGAGCAAGTGGTCAACTTTTTCGAAGAGACAACGCAGACCAAGCAGCCATATGCCTCAGTAGACAATTCGCCAGTGCTCACATACGAGGAACTTGAACGCGAGTTCGACGAGACGGTTGGTGAGTCAGCCAGGAAGTTCGCAAAGGATATTTACGAACACTGGGAGGACGAGCGATTGCGCAGGGGCAATCGTCCTTTGATGCCGGCACTCAAATTCGAAACGAACCTCGAGACTGATGATGCTGATCCGTATGTGTGTTTCCGCCGTCGTGAAGTGCGACAGGTTAGGAAGACGCGTGGTCGCGATGCTCAAGTGACGGAGAAGATGAAGAAGCTGAGGAAGGAGTTGGAGGAGGCCCGATATCTCGTAGCGCAGGTCAGGCGCCGCGAAGTACTCATCCGTGAACAACTAGCCATAGACAAGCTGATCTTCGACCAACGGAGTGCTGTCAAGGAGGTTAAGAGGAGACTCAGCATCAAGACCGATGACGAAGAGCTCCTCATCAACCAGAGAGTGAGCATTCCAACTCCAGTTCCAGGTATGATGCCGCTAACAACATCGCAGCCCGCTCCCAGACCCCCGAAGGCCCCGAGGGTCGATACGCAAGTGGTGCATAGGAACATTCCTGGCATGGGTCCGAAATCCCAACCCACGCGTCCCGATGGCCGTCTTGTCGACTCGGATCTGGTGTACCTGGAAGACCAGCAGGCGAAGAAGAACGAGTTGATCGATGGCTTCATCGAAGAAAACTTGATGAAGCACCAGAAATGGAACATTGGCTGGGTGGATGCGACATGGCGTCCGATCACACCGCCATTGGAACAGGTCGCTTCAAAGTCGGATTTCCGTCGTGTTTTTACCGATTCGCAATTGCCGACACCACCCGCCTCCGTATCGTCAGAAGAAAATGGCGATGCTATGGCCGTAGATCATCCGAACAAGCAGCTCGAGCCTCGCAGGAGTGCGCGGATACGATTTGCGACGCCTCCAGATGACGTTCCGTACCAGGACCAGTCTCGATTCCGACGCCGAACAGGTCGCGGTGGTCGCATTATGGTCGATCGCCGTGGTGTGAAGCGCCAGAAGATTGAAGCAGCAGTCGACGAACGAGTAGCCGACCGGTGGAAGTTCGCTGGTGACAGCAGTGAGGACGAGCAAATTTATCCCGTTGACTGGACTGACAACCTGCATATTCGCTACAGGATAATGATCGAGAGGCAAGGCGAAAAGCAGCATGCTCAGCAAGCGGCCGCAGCAGCAGCGCAGAGCCGGAGGGCTATCGACAACCACAATCGGTCGATGTCCGGACATCTGCTGCCTTCAGGTGGTCAGACGGCCGGGTCTTAGGATGGTGGAAGAAGTCCTTGTGTTGGCAAGTTATGGTCTTTACAGATGATGAACCGGTGGTTGTGGAAGATGAGGATTATACCCATTTGTTTATTTATTCTGTGTGCGTGCTAGCGGGGCGTGTGGAGCGCAGGGGTTGTGTATTCCAGCTTATGTACAATAGCCGGCAGTGGGAGGGACGGTATCTGGATACTGTGGCAGATTAGCACCCATACCAAAAGCCTTGCATATGTATATCAGGCGCAAACACTGCCCTTACTGTAGGTCAGAAATGAAAAGATATGAAAACGTACCTCCTCCAAGGTGGTGTTTTGAGTGGTTTCGATTGCCATTCCACTTTCAGTCCGTCTTTTGCACATGTCTCCATCTCCTCATTTGAATCTATCTTGCCCTCTGCTTCTTGCCAGTCTGCGCACCTTCGTCTTCTGCCCGTCTCTTGTTCGTGGTGTTCTCCGATGCCTTCTCTTGCATCAGCTGCTGCAGTGCCAGTTCGGCCTCTTTCAAAATCTTCTTCTCGCCAATTCGGATCGCCTTCGCCATGGCATGCCGTCTTTCTTTCAAGGTCTCACTACCGCCCATCGAAACATCGACGTCGGGACTCGTGTCTTCCTCCAGTGTAGTCGAGTACTGCTGGATCCTCGTTTTGACAAGTTGGTGCAAGACTTCTGCGCCTTTCCGAGACATCCTCTCTGGCTTGGGAAGTTTGCCTTTGCGCTGTAGTCGCTCGAAGTCCTCATTGGGCAAGAGCAGAGTCTCGATGAGGACGATGAGTTCCGGCGAAAGGCTTTCTTCGAGATTGAACGGGGAGCTAGTGGTAATATCGTAGCCGGTGTCAATGATACCTTGCTCGTCGAGATACTCCACGCGGGCTTGGGAGAAAAATTTTTGCTTGGTGGCGATTTCACCGACCAGATCAAAGGAAACCTCCACGACATCGTACTGGGCATAGTTGTCGGTGATGTAGCCATATCTTCGAAGCAGATCGGATCGAGGGAGCGGACCATAGTCGTTGAAGATTTCCCCTCCAGCTTTGATGGGTGTGAGCGCTTTCATGGAGAGCGAATTTTCTTCGTAGAAGAGGCGAGCATTGTTCCGGTCTGCGTCTGCATTCAGCATGTCCGCCATAGGCACCATGCCCTTGGGTAACGCCTCGTCCTCATCTTCCGAAGCATATCCCTCCTCATCAACCTCCTTCTTCGCATCTGCAGGCTCGACATCGAAAGCGTAGGCCATGATAAGCGAGCCCATCTTATGCATCAACTTCAACCCCCCCTCGCTACCCATCTCCTGGGCCCTTTCCTTCGCTCTCTTGTCGCCCGAGAAGAAGATGTCCGCAAATTCCTCGATCACCGGTAAAAGCTCGTTCCGGAAGCTCTCATCCGCCCCTTTCTTGCCAATCTTGTGTACAACGGCGCTGGCTTGAAGTTCGGCGAGCTCGTCGTCGGACCAAAACATGAGGGTGTTGAACTCGGAGGGTAGGATAGCGAAGTACGCAGCCCAGGACGAGGCGGAGCCGTTTAGGTATTCGTAGAGCATGACGAGGATGAGGGAGAGCCAGGGACCGAGGTGGTCGAAGGTGGCTTTTGGGATCTCCGAGGAGAGGATGGAGTTGGACACTGTGAGAAGAGAGGGGCGGGGGATGCGGAAGAGGACTTCATCTTCGTCGATGTCTCTGGTTGCCACTGTGTATTTGTGAGCCGGCGTATCTTTGCTGCGAGAGAGGCCAGCGGATTTCGAGTGCAATTTCGAGTGCGAGGATGGGAAAGGGGAGTGGAGTCAGATGCTGAGCATGCTCTCTCCTAGTGAATTAGTAAGTAAGAAATAACGTACCAACGCCGCGCCCAGCTTGCATGGTACGCAAGTCCTTCAGCTCGATCTTGCTGCTGACTTCTGCGCCGGCACTTTCGAGCCAATGCAGGAAGGCCTGGCTGGCCTCGTCGAAAGGGTCCATTGCATGCGTCTCCGTGTGTGGGTGGGAAGAGCGAAAAGTGGTTGAGAGTTGGAAATAATGGCCGTGGATCTTTGGCGGTCAGGTAGTGAGCCGAGCGCCTGTGATTGGATGGCGCAAGCCGCGCCCTCCAGATATTGACCTTACTGTGCGGATTTGGGTGGAGAAGAGAGGGGAGATGGGTTCGCTTGAACAAGCGAACTGGGAATCTTGGATTTTACCTGCCCAGAGAAGTATCGGGGAGTGTTTGGATTTCATCTCGTCATCAGCCCTACGAGCGCACCTGTGTCCATCTTTTTTGAACCCTTTATCGATAAGGCAAGGCAGCGCCAACTTCGACACCCCTCCGATCCCCTCATCGACAATCCAGTCTGAACAAAAGCCCAGCAGATACTGCATAGCGCAATGATAGCCATCGGTCTCGAAGGTAGTGCGAACAAAATAGGCATAGGCCTCATCTCCCACCCACACCCTTCCAAACCTCCCATCGTCCTCGCCAACCTGCGTCACACATACAACTCCCCACCAGGCGAAGGTTTCCAGCCCAAAGAAACCGCCATCCACCACCGAACATGGGTCGTCCGGCTGATAAAGCAGGCTGTAAAGCAGGCGGGTGTCAAGATAGAAGATATAGATTGCGTGTGTTACACCAAAGGGCCGGGCATGTTTGCGCCGCTGCAGAGCGTAGCATTGGCAGCAAGGACGATAGCGCTGCTTTGGGGGAAACCGTTGGTAGGTGTCAATCACTGCGTCGGCCGTATGTCCTTTCCATCCCCGTCACCTTCACCCTCCCCCCTCCATGAGGAGAGGAGGTCGCAAACTGACATGTTCCAGACATCGAAATGGGCCGCGCGATAACAAAGGCCAACAACCCCGTCGTCCTCTACGTCTCGGGCGGCAACACCCAGGTGATAGCCTACTCGTCGAATCGCTACCGCATCTTCGGCGAAACCCTGGACATCGCAATCGGGAACTGCATCGATCGATTCGCCCGCACGCTCATGATCCCCAACGACCCGTTCCCCGGCTACAACGTCGAGCAACTGGCCAAACACGGCAGGAATCTCGTCGACATCCCCTACGCCGTCAAGGGCATGGATGCCTCCTTCACGGGCATCCTCGCCGCTTCCGAAGCCCTTGCCAAACTCATCGACCCCTCCCTCCCCGATGACAGACGCCTCAAGACCGAAGACGGCGAGTTCGTGACGAAAGAGGATCTGTGCTTCTCACTGCAGGAAACCGTCTTTGCCATGCTGGTGGAGATTACAGAGAGGGCGATGGCGCATGTGGGCGCCACCCAGGTTCTCGTCGTCGGAGGGGTGGGGTCGAATGCGAGACTGCAGCAGATGATGGGGTTGATGGCGAGGGATAGGGGAGGAAGTGTGTTTGCGACGGATGAGCGGTTTTGCATCGACAACGGGATTATGATTGCACATGCAGGGTTGTTGGAATGGGGGACGGGTGTGGTGACCCAGCTGAAGGACAGTTGGTGCACGCAGAGGTTCAGGACGGATGAGGTTTATGTGGGGTGGAGGGATGATTAGTTGGGCAAGAAGAGTCGTTGCAGAAGATTTTGCTCGACACGATTGATTTTATATCCGACTGGTGGATTTGCGAATGAATGACCGAAGACCACGGCGACATTTGCCCCCAAGGCCACAATATCCTGGATTCCTCCTCTTTCGCTTCGGCTCTGTTCGCTATACCTAATCTCGAGGGGGGTGACAACAGCTCTTCCTCTTCCCAGCCCCCATGATTATCCTTCGCGTGAGGTAAGAAACCATTAGATCGATAGCTGGACGGCAAACGCCAGGTCCCCGCAACCTAGGCGCGGTCCAGATGTATTACTCCAAGAAGGGAACAAAAAATAAGCTCAGGAAGCGAAATGATGCCAACGAATGTGATGCGCCGCAAAATGCAAAATGGTATTATAAAACGTGCTGATCAAACAAAGTGTCGACTGAAAACCGACGAGGACCAAGTCAAACTTCATGCCGGTCGTCCAGTTGTATGTCTTTGCTGCTTATCCGACGGTAGAATGGTATCCTCGAGTACGCGTATCGAGACTTTACGCTGCCATTCGCCTGTCGTTGCAAGAAAAAGGTCGAGTAGATGCACCACAGCAGTGCAAAGCCCAAAACAAAGCCGATGACGGTGATTATGAGCCAGTGGTGTGCCATCCAGAAGATCAGCTTCACGTCGTTGTTGTGCCAGCTGTTGCCCAAGTGGTGGGTGAAGAAACTCCACGGGTGGTTGTTGTACTCGTCGGGGAAGAGGATGCGCAGACGGTCCATTTCAACGGGTTTCGCGTTCTTGTAGTGAATCCAGATCAAGCTCAGGTACAGAGGGCCCGTCGAGCCCATGACGGTGATGTACGGAAGAAGCCAGCGGCGGTTGTACTCGGGCAGCGAGTCGATGGCCTTGAGGAAGAATGGGTGGCGGGGGACCGAGCCCATTGCGTCGTTGGAGATGCCGGTGGGATTGGTGCGGCGCACCCAGGCCGGGTAGGCGAGGAGCGGGTCGAGGCTGCGGTTGCATCCCTACGGTCTGTCAGCTATTGGTGGGAGTGCATCGACGCGCTACGTACGTCGTCGAGATCGATGTAGATGCCGCCAAAGTGGTGGAGCACAAAGTATCGGATGGCATCGGCGCGCTGGATGGGGTAGGGGTAGCCGTCGAAGGTCTCGAGGAACCACGGGTATTCGGCGGCAATGAATTCGCGAGACTTCTTGTCGGTCCAGAGCTGTCGTCAAGTTAGCCGTTGTCGGCAGGGTGGGAAAGCACGGCGGTACGCACCTTGTACTCGTAGTCGGGGTGCAGGTCCAAGCAGCTCTGCTGTGGCCCCTTCCAGTGGGCAGGAATGCTCTCGTTGATGTACGTCTGATGTATGATCTTGGGGATCAACTGTGGTCGCTCGCTGAGAGCGCCCGAGCTGGGCGCAGGGAGTTCTGCCCGCGAGATCTGGTCCTCGAGGCCAGTCACGACCAGCAGACTGAGGAGTGTCCAGACGTGGTGCACTGCGAAGCCCAGCACGACGACGGTGACGACGAGGAAAACGAGGACGCCTCTGCGCATGGCTGCTTCCTTCCTTGCGCCTCCTTTCTTTTGTGCCGTGTGCGGAACGGGAAACGGGGCGGTCGGCGGTGCTTGGTGGTCGCGCGGACGGCGGACGGTGGTTCGAGGTAGCAATAGAGCGTCGACGGGTCACTCGGGCATGAGGAATCGGTCGCGGGGGGTTGAAGAATTGGCGAGCCTGGAGGGAAAAGAAGAGGCAGAGGTCACAGAGAGAGTTGGCAGTGCCCCCCGGCGTCCAGCCAATCGAGTGGCGGCATGGGCGGACATGAGAAGGCGCTAGTGCTGGGTCGCGCATCAGGCGCTGCGGTTCCGTCCGCATCTGGGGGTGATCGGGGGGTCATCGGAGGATCATCGGGTGCGCCGGACAAACCTCTCCGGCCTCCACGGGCTTACGCTCCCACACATACACGGTGGTAATTCGCAGCGGTGGACACGCGTCGTGCTGTGCTGCTCTCACGCCCCGACACAGTCACCGCAACGGCTCTCGGTGCGAGCGAGCTGCGCAGCCTCAAACCCACTGTATGACGACGTCGTGCAGCCCGTCTCTGTCCACGCGATGATTCCGCGCCGCCACCATCACTCCGCACCGTATGCTGCACCAATGGAAGGCGAGCGTCCGACGAGATCCCACGTGTGCAAAGGCCATGTACGAATACTCGGCCCAGCCAGGCTTGCGAGGGGCGACGGCTTGATTTGGGTATCTGCATGCATCGCCTCATCCGTTTCCTACCACGTGCCAGTACATGTATTCGCCTTTCGTTCAAGCCTTGTCTTGCTCGATGTATTTCATCTCCAAGTGATTTCCAAGTCTCCATCTGCATGTGCTCGAGCCCTCCGTCACCTTGACTCGGGGTTTTGCATTCATCCGCCGTCTCCGCCCGCCCAGGTCACCACTCGGCCGGAGCAGGCACGCATCAAAACTCCGTCTCTTCCTCCATGATGGCTTGCGACACGAGACCTCGCCGACGCAGCGCGGTCGGACGCGATGGGTTTCCGACGGCTGGCTCATTTCTCGCGCGTCTGGTGGTCCTGTACTCCTTGACCGTCCGTCCTCTGCGTCGTGCCTGCAGCCGAGAGGCGGCGTCGATGTTCAAGGCCGAGGTCAGGAACCCGTAGACGAGGAATAGGAAGGCCCCGGCCGCGGCTCCAACCAGCGCGGCGACACCCAGCCAGATGTAGAGGGTCTTTTCTTCGTCGTTAGCACCCGAGCCTCCGTGGGCGAATCTGCTGCCGATTGGCGTATTCCCAGCTTGCGAATCGACATGATGAGAGTGGCCTGTACCTCAATGCGCTCGAGCACCTCGAGTCTGAATGGCAGCAGCACAATGCCAAGCATGGCTCGAACGAGATGGAGGAGAGGGAGCAGTATGAATTGCGCGAGGGCGAAGAAAGGTGCGAGGACGAAGCGGGTAGCCTCGAGCGCTTTGCCGGTAGGCCACCACACAAGGTGGGCTGCGTGGGCGAGCACGGCGCGGACGTCGGCCATTGTGCGGATACACAGGACTACATAGCAGATATGCAGGTATCTATACGATGCGGTGCGGGTGCAGGCTGCGGGGCTGTGCACGCTGCAGGGAGCTCGAATCTGGGGGAATCCGACCCGCCCGCCGCGCCGTCGTCGACGGGCTGCGATAACGGTGCGACTGTCGACTGTCGACCGTCGACTACTGTCCACTGCCCGCTGTGCACCGTCGACCTGGATGGGACGCTGTGCTTGACGCTGGATCCCCACACGCCGCCCGGCGCTTTCCTGCTACGAGCATGGGAAACCAACAGAGTTCCCGATCGAACACCCCCACGAGTAGCAGCAACCCGCAATCCCCCAACGTGATCTCATCACATGCTGCCCACTACAGCCATGACAGGTCCCACGCCCACGCCCAAGCCCCTTCCCAAGCCCATGTCCACGCCCACGCCCTTGCCCACGGCCCCAACCCGCGACGACGAGAGTCGATACAGGCGCTGAGCACCGTCAAGGCGAGCGCTGCCCCGCCGTCGGCGAGCCTCGAGAGCGCCGCCGCCTCGTCCCCGCGCACCCACAGCCGCGCGAGGAGCCAAACCATCGCCGCCAGCACCACCGCCGCCGCCGTCGCCGCCAACACGCTGCGCGCCGCCCAGGACAACCTCAAGCCGATCCCCGACGACAGGATGGGCAACGAGCAGAGCCGCCACAAGGGCCACGGCCACGGCCACGGCCACAGCCACAGCCACAGCCATTCGCACCCGCACTCGACCTCGAATTCGAACTCGCTGCCCCCGCCGAAGCTGAAGCCAAAGCCCGCCGAAGCGTACAGGGACAGGCCACCGCTGACGCCGTCTCCGCAGACCCGGCCCGTCGACGTCCCTGCCGCCCCCCGCGACGATGCCGACATCGGTCGGACAGAGGCCGCGTCGTCCATCGAGCCCGCCGATGCCTCTCTGAACGAGCCCATTGTGCCCTCTTCCCACTACAGCCGTCCGCCGCGCATGCCCCTCCCCATCGAGCAGGAATCCTACATACCAGGCTCGCCCATCATCTCCGCAGCAGATGCCGTGGTCCCCATTGACCATGGCGACCTCCCCCGCCGCTCGTCGATGCTCAGCACCACCACCGCCGACGATGACGATCTGGGCGACGAGTACAAGGTGCCGCAGGGCGAGGACACCATACCCACGCTGATCGAGTGGGAAGGGCCTGGGGAGCGCGTCTATGTCACGGGCACGTTTGCAGGCTGGAACCGCAAGTTCCGGCTGAATCGAAAGTGAGTGCCCTGCATCTACCCGTGTGGCTGCTGTTGCCCGAGGCTTGCATGTCTCAAACGTTGCTTTGCGCCTCGCCTCACCTCGCCTCGCCTGATGTCGAGGGCGACACCGACAGTACGTACTGACATGCCTTGCCTGCAGTGGTCCGAGCGAAAACAAAGATGCCCTCTCCGCGACGGTTCACATCTCGCCCGGGACTCACCACCTCATGTTCATCGTCGACAACGACATGCGCACGTCCGAAAAGCTCCCGACGGCCGTGGACTACACCAACATCCTGGTCAACTACATCGAGGTGGTGCGCCCGTCGCCCGAGTTGAAGGCTCTGGCCGAGCCCGCGGAAAAGAAGCCAGATCCCGTTCCCGTGCTGGAGCAGCGCCCTCCGGACGGCTACCGCCCGCCACAGGTCCTTCCCGCGACACCGGAGATCAAGCCGATCAAGAAGCCCCTGCCGGAGCCCAAAGCAAAAGTTCCGCCGCCGTCCCCGAGGGAGTACCACAACGAGATCCCGCGCTATCTGCAGGATCTGGATGCCCCCGAAGAGTCGAGGCGGTATGCACGTGCAAATGCGGTGGGTGACATGATGCCCGCTCCGCCCAGTCTTCCTTTGTTCCTGAACAAGAGCATTCTGAACGGAGTTACGCCCATGAAGGACGATAGCAGTGTGCTGATCATGCCAAATCACACCGTATTGAACCACCTGGCGACGAGCAGCATCAAGGATAACATACTCGCCACCAGTGCGACCACACGATACAAACAAAAGGTTCGTCCCCCCCCCCCCCCCCAACACGGCTATAGCAGCCTTCGCCTGACATGGATGCAGTTCCTCACGACCATCATGTACAAACCGCGGACCGAAGAGCTCGACCAGGTGTAAGTCGATACGTTGAGGACCACCCATCGGCATGGATGGGATTTTGCATCTGGTCAGGCGAACGACGACACGAAATGATGAGTTTCGGAATAGACGGATTTCACTTCTCCCGATGCTTGAGCGAGACAAGAAACTTTCGGGCGGAGCTTATAGATTTTCTGCGGTTTGTACCCGCCTATTTACGTGAGCGGTTTCCTTGACGGGGTCGGAACGGTATCTGTTCTCCCTCGGTCAGGCTTCGTGGCTGTGGATGAACCTCCGGACCCGAGTATCCGCCATGTAGACTGCCTTTGCGGCCAATGAACAATCGGTAGTTTCAAGGCTGTGAACATGAAATGCCTCGTTTCCCTCTGGTTCCTCGAGCCCACACATCCCCGCTTCTCCCTCCACGTCGTGTTGGGCGACTGATTCGTGGGCATGGCGTGCTCCTCTTCCTTCCTCTTTTCCTTCCATCCTTGCTTCCTTCCTTCCTCGTTTCCTTCCATCCTTGCTTCCTTCCTTCCTCGTTTCTTTCTTTCTTTTCCACATCGAGCCCGGCGACGCGATGGCGGGATTCCGTTCCTTCCCCTTCCAACGCCGCCAGAGTGCAAACCCCATCTCGACATCCCCCCTCACATCGTACGCCGGCCATCTACCATGCCCCGCACCGGTCTGCACCCGAAGAACCCGCCACAGGGCCCCCCCCTCGTCCCTTGCGAGGAAAGAGCATACAACGAGCTCAGGGAAGAGGTTGTGCATCTGCGCGCGGAGCTCGCTGTGAGGGAGCGGAGGCTGCCTTCCGTGCAGGCGTACGTGGAGAGGATTGGGAGGGAGCCGTGGTGAGTTTTTTTTTCCTTTTGGTGGTGGTGGTGGTGGTGATCGGGGGGGATTGGTTGGGCTGGGTTGAGTTTGAGTTGGGGAATAGTGATGGCGATGGCGTGCTGATGGTGAGGTGTAGGCTCACGGGTGTTACGAATCATAAGCGTTCGATGCTTGTTGAGCATGGTGATGATGAGGGGGAGGAGGAGGGGGAGGAGGAAGAGCGTGAGATTCTGCTTTTTGGGGTTGCCTGGGCGATAGACACCACCAACAACGCAAACTCCAACTCCAACTCCAACTCCAACGCCTTCAGAATAGCGGAACCCCGGGCCCCTTCCAACGACAACAACACCGCCAACAACGATTCTGCATCGGAATACTCCACCGCCCCTCCTCCAGACCCTCCAACGCAGCTGGTCGAGCGCAGGAAGGAAGACTCGGTCGGAAAGGCGCACAAGCACACGGACCGGAAAAAAAGGGGAATATGCTGAGGCGAGGCGTGAGCGAGGTGATGACCAGGGGACGACCGAACCGGGCGCAGAGGACAGACAGGGGGGTGAAGGGGGTGGAGATTGAGGATGTGGGGGTTAAGAGGATGAACTGAAGGGTAGGTGAGGGTATTGGGGTGTATGATGGGATGGATCGGGAATGGGGGCTTGGGAGGTGGTTGTTGTGGAGTGGGAATTTGGGGATGTTGATATCCGGGGTATTGCGTTGTGGTTTTTCAATGTCTTTTATCTGGACTTTGGCTATGTTTATGGGAAAGGTTTTGCTGGAATCATGCACTAAATTCGTTTCATCTAATCCCCTGGAGTCGGCGAGGTATGGGATCAGGGTCGCGCATCGGGGAAAGTAATAATCTGAAGTGTTGATTCGTGCATTCTCATTACATGGATGTGCTGCACTTGTATGCATCCATCACCATCCCATGAGTTGGGTAGGTAAATAGGAGTCCAGATCGGACCCAAACTGCCAAACTATCACATTGCCACATGACATATTCATTCACTCCTCCTCCCACCACCACCACCACCACCACCACCACCACCACTTGCCTCAAACCCTTTCCCGTCTCTCTGCCTCCCCCACCCCCGTCAAACTACCCTTCCTCCGTTTCTCCTTTCTGACCTCCCTCGCACTATCCAAGCTCTGCGCGAACTTACTCTTCGCCCTAATCTCCGGACCCTTCCAATACACAACGTATATCGGGATCGTTACCAAGAAGGCCAGACAGGCCAGAATGGTGGTGGGATAGACGAGCGGCCGTCCAGGGATGTTTTCGTACATGGGCGCCGAGTAGAGGGCGGCGATGCCGGCGAGGAAGTCGCGGGCGAGATCGTTGCCGCCGGTTGCCGAGGCGGCGTAAGGCCCGTAGGCGGCGGTTTGATAATCGATGCTGGACTGATAGATGGCGTACTGCGAGGTATGGTTAGAGACTTTACGGTGTGCAGCAGGGTTTGGCGGAGGAGGAACTTGCATTCGCGATGGCGATCAGCGTGGAAAATATCATCGGGGCGATCCACGGGACGCCGTGATCGGGACCCAGAGACGTCCACGAGAAGCCGAAGAGTCCGATGGTCTCGAGCGGAGCGAGGAACAGAAGCCACCAGAGACGGACTTCGGGGCTGAGGTTGATGCCCTTCCTGCGTTTGCCGCGGAAGTGGTGGATCGAGGGGAGATAGGAGAAGTAGGATAGTATGTAGCCGATCAAGATGCTGGATTGGAAGTCAGATTCTGTAGAGCGGCGTTTGAAGACGAGGGTAACGTTTACGGGATAAATGCCAGACTGACACCAATGGCGCCGAAGCCCCATTGCTCGTACACCGGTTGGAAGGACTCCATGAAACTGAAGATGAGCGCATCGCTGAAACCACTGAGCAGAGATAGCCAGAGAACGATGGGCTCGGTGAAAAACATGTAGAAGGGTCTTGTTCCATGTCAGCTGGATCTCAGTCTCGGAAATGGATGCCCACATACCTTCCAACGATGCTCTTGAACTTCTTCCAAGTGATGCGGCTCCCATCGCTAATCTCGTTCGGGCCATAGATATTCGGGTCCTCGCCCGTCTTTCTCCTCCTCTTGGCCTCACGATCGAGCAAGATGGTCGATCTGGTCTCCGGATTGCACAGAAGATGCACGGCCTGAACGACGCCGCCCGCAATCAGCTGTACCCAGAAGACCCACGCCAGCGAGTGGTGCTCCTCCACGAACCCACCGGCAATGGCGCCAACCACCGATCCGCCGACCGAAGACAGGACCAGGAACGCAACAGCATACTCCTGCTCATCCGGCTCCCACATGTCCGCCAAGACACCCAGGGTAACGCTTCCCCCTGCCGTCGACAGACCGCCCAGGAAACGGCACACGGCATAGGTGGCGAAATTGTTGCTCAACGCACACGGAATCTGCCAGATGTTGACGAGGAACAGGCTGAGCTGCTGAATCGGCCAGCGCCCATACTCTTCGCTCCACGGCGCCCAAAGTTCGCAGCCAAACGCATAGGCGACCAGGAACAGCATCTGCGGGACCCTGGCGGCCTGCTTGCTGATGCCGTGTTCCTTGCTGATGCGGGAAACGGCGTGAGGGTACAACGAAGCGTTCATGTTCATGCTGATCTGGATGCAGAAAACCACCATCAGGATCTGCCATTTCCGCCATGTCGGAAAGGAGTAACCAAGCCTATCCCAAGCATCCGTGTCTTGGAGCTCAACCCTGTTGTCCTGGGTTCCGACACGGTCTTGTTTCTCAGTCTCGGCGCCTCCCTGGGGAGGAGGCCCGCCGCCAGCGGGATCACGCTTGGTTTCGGGAACGGACTCCATGGCCGTGTTGGAGGAGACGGATGCCGGTGGATAGATAAGAGGAGGTGGGTTTCCCGCAACGGTGGCAAAAGGATGATGGAGAAAGAAGAAGGCTGGAAGGAGAAGGGTAAATTGGAAAATGGTCAAAAGGCGAAAAGTACGCTCCTCCTCCTGTCACTTTATTCTATAGCTCGGAATACCTGTGCCGTAACCGCGCTCTTCTTTCACCGGCACGTTCACCTCATGTTCCCTACGCGGTGACATCAATGCGTGCGGCCCTGCAGCCAATCTCTTTCAAGTCCAACAGCCAAGGCGTTCATCCGCTCATACAAGGCGACCAAGCGCATGGCGGGGTAGCTTACTATAATATGTAGTTTCTCTTACATCGACCGATGGTGCAGCCCGGTTGCCTGCTCCTCTCTGCGTGAGATGGCGGTGGAACGCCAAGTGGAAGGATGAGGGTGTTGCGTCATGATCGGCCATTTTGCATTCGCTTACGCGTGTGAGACATGTGGTCGTGTGAACAGCAATTTGGGTGTGATGTCATTGTATTTGCGTGTGAACGACCATTTTTTTTTCGTGGTTTGGAGAGTTGAGGTTTGTAGATTGGATAGGTGCATGAGCTTGCGGAGACCCACAATCGACGCTAGGCTGGATCGGTATCAGATGGCATTGATGAAACTTTGGGGCTTACGCATGGCATTTGTCTTCTTCGCTTTGAAATAGCTAGACCAGATATAGTATTTACGATATATACAGGGTGTTGTATCCTCATCGTTCACCTCACGTGATGGTGACCACCCGCCAACACCGTCGTAATTGCATCCACACAGGCATAAAACATGGCCCCAACCTCCGGCCTCGCCAGGTACGCCGAAGTCTTCTGCTTGATCTTATCCTCGTGACACCATTCCTCCAGCGGCACATCCTGCAAATCCGGCACATTGAACCTGAAATACTTCATCCATCCACTTTCGATGAGCGCCTGATGATCCGCCTCGAACTTTTCGCCCCAGACAGCCCCCTCCACAGATCGGTCGTGGACGCTCTTCGCCATCTCGGGTAACTCGCGATTCGGATCGTGGCCTTGTCCGGTACCAATGGATACGATGACCATCATGTCGTTGGCGTAGCGGTACAGTTTGCGGCACTCGTATAAGAGGTCGCGAACCGGGTTGTTCTTCGCGGTCCCGTGGTCGACGATGCCGGGCTCGATCACGGGGCGCCAATTGACGCCGTTTCGCGGTTGAAGGTAGCGTGGTGCTATACAAGCGCCTCGCATGGCTTCCCAGATGGACATGTCGGCATCGATTTCAGGACCCGTAATCCTGCGGGTTTGGTACGAGCGCATAAGTGCTGCTTTGTTCGTGCCAATGTCGATTCGGGTTGATACTACGAAACTGGTTGCGGCCTCCCGTCAGCATGGATTCCAAGGCCGTCGGTTGCATTCATGACTTACACGTCTGCCGAGTCGGGCCGCGCATCGTACAATGGTTGCTCCAAGCTTCCGATTTCTTGAGCCACGACGGTTCTGATTGCATCCTCGACAGCTTGGCTGTTGTGTGCTCCTGGGGGTGCATGAGGGTCGAACGAAGCGAAGAAGTCCCTCTTGTTGGGGAAGACTTCCTTGGCAATGATCTTGTATGCTTCCCTGGCCCTGTGGGGTTGCATTCGAAGGCGACTTAGCAGGAGCCCGAGCACACCGCCCATGGAGCAACCACCGAGAAGGTTGAAGATCTGATACGGGTCTATGTGCACCCCCACCTTGGAGCAAACAGCGTTGACCAACGATTCCACCAGCAAGACCTGCGAAAGACCGCGGATTCCATCCCCGTCGAGAGAAAGCAGTATCTTGGTTTCTCGATTCCGTGACAGTACCAATGGCGGCGGCGCTACGACCTGGGGAGGCGGTACCGAAGGCGGAGGCGGCGGAGTTTGGGTAGCATAAGGCGGCACGCCTCTGTTGTTGCCGGGAACTTGAACTTGCGATGCAGGGGCAAAAGGCATGGGCGGGAGAGAGATGGGCAGGGAAGGAGCCGATGTCGCCGGTGGCGGACCGTACGATGTACGAAAATACGGTTGATGGGTTGGGGAAGCGGGGGTTGGATACTCGTGTGCCTGGGGCGTTGGAGGGGCCGGCACAGATCGAGGCAAGCTCCCGGCATGCGGGTGAGTCTGTGGAGGCGGGCTAGGATAGTCGTAATCGGGCATCCCAGGAGAGGGCAGAGGCGACTCGGAACTGCCGTGCGGTGAGCCGCGTGCACCAAAGCCGGCAGGCGAGCCCAGCGGCGGTTCCGACGGCCATTGTCGATATCCAGCAACGCCGTCTCGAAGCACTCGGGCCTCTGCTTCGTCGGCAACGCGCCGGACGTCTGGATCCTGGGCTTTGCTGTGCGCGCGTCAGTCAAGACGTAACAGGCGCCCCGTGGCGAACGCACTATTTGACGTAGCCCACGTCCCACGGCTCCCAGTTTCCGTTCAGCAGAAACTGGATGGCGGTTGGGTGCGCAGGGTCGTAGAAATAGTGGGTTCCCTCGATGGGCGAGTATCGGACCAGGCTGAAGTCGACCTGGGACCATGGCATTGCTTCGCACGCCTCCTCTCGGTGAGGGGAGCAGGCACTGGCACGAGCACTGGCGGCGATGGGGACGGCCACGAGGAGATGCGCGGTGGGCCGGCTGCTCGTCCCCGCGTCTAGCCAATATGGATTGATTGAGAGCCCGATACTGACCTGTCGCTCCGACGGCGTGTGACAAGGGTTCACGCAGCCGCCAGCGCCTTATGGAGACTGCCCGCCAGACGATCATGGCGCGTCAAGGGAAGGCGACGTCGGATACGCAGTGTGCGGCCCGATGCTCTGCATTTCCGCCTGTTTCAACCGCACGTGTCTCATCCCAACGCGATGCACAACATCAGGTGGAGATGGCCGTTGGTTTCCATTGGACGGGCCCGGCCCGTTCCGCGGTTCCCGTTCAGGCGAACATCGCTGCCTGATTGACAAGTCAACCGCCAAACGGTCGTGACAATTCCCCGAACAAGCGTTGCGGACTGCTGGAGGTGAATGCGTTGCGCCATCTGCGGGGGTGGCACAGTTCACGCCCGAGATCGCTGCATTCGATCAGATACGTATCACGCGTTGCCCACCTCATCCCAAGCCTGGACGGGGCGTTTGACATTTGCAGATGCGCCACCGTCGAAATGGCCGTGCATGTGCGGGAAGGGTGGTGGAGTCATCATTCTTGTTTGTATCTGTATTCGCAGCTCAAAGGCTTCCCACAGGGTATCATCCTATATGAACTACCAAACGCCAGAACTTGTTCAACGCCCAGAAATCTCCAAAGCCCCGCCCAAACACGTCTATCGCCCGTACCCCGGCGGTCCTTGGTGAAATCCCGGCGGTGGCGGTGCCGACGCACCAAAGCCGTTTGGAGGTGGCGGATAGAAATTCGCCGGGGCACCGGACGGAGGTCGCGCGGGCAAACCGGAGGGTGGTGGTGGCAGGGACTGGACCGGAGGAGCCCTCGGCGGCATACCTCCATAGCCGGATGGACCATTGGGAGCACCGGGAACCCCACGACCCAAGGGACCCGTGGGAATAGGTGCCGGTGCCTGAAACAAATGTGCAGGTAGAGCTTGCGGAGCTGGGGCGACGCCATGCTGCTTCGCCTGTTTCGCAAGCAGACGCTCTGCATCGTCTCCATGGCGTTCGCCCTTGCCGTCCTTCTTGTATGCGTACTGCACCGAGATCTGCTTGCTCATCATGTACTGGCCGTGCATGTTGTTGATGGCGGTATCCGACGCGTCGAAATCGGCGTACGAGATGAAGCCGTAGCCCTTGGAGATGTTGAACTCGTCGCGCGCGACCTTGGGAGCACTGACCAGCTGTCCGAAGCGGCTGAAGGTATCGTACAGCGCCCTTTCGTCCACCATGGCATCGAGGTTGCCGATGAAGAGCTCGGCTCCCACCTCGACCGTCTTCTGCTTGTCGGCGGAAGCCTTGTTCATGCGAAGGGGCGATTCGTACAGGCGAACCCCGTTGCAGACGAGGATGGCGTATTCGGCGTCTGTTTCGGTGGCAAACTCGACGAAGCCGAAGCCTTGGTGCTGGCCGTTGACGCGATCGACGGGCATGTTGATGGTGCGCACACGCCCGAACTGGACCATGAGCTCGGTGAGCAGGGGCTGCGTGACCTTTTCATGGATGTTGCCAACGTAGATGGTGGCCTCCTTGTTCTGCTCCCTGCGTGTTGTTAGCATGCGCTGCCTCCTCGACGGACTGGGTACTTGCCAGTGACGGGCGCCGGGGGTAGCCATGGTGATGGATGGTGGGGGGAAGACTTCGCCCGAGCTCCGAGGCCAAATGCCCACGCAATTGTCGTCAGGGCGAGAGGTGAGAGGGTGCTCTGAGCGTGGTGCTGGAGGTGCTGGAGGTGCTGGAGGTGTGGTGGATCTCGAAAATGTTCAAACCGAAGCTCTCCGCACTAGTCGGCGCACGTGCGCAGATGCCGGGAGCTTGAGCTTTTCGAAATCTTGGTCGCAAGCTTTGCTCACCATCAACGACTCTCCGTCTCCATCCCCAACACCTCGATACGCCTCACGTCCTACGCCAACGTGAAACTCGCCCATCCGCCCATCATGTTCAGCCTGTCGGAAGAGTCAAAGGTGCGGATTGCCCGAGTCAACCTCCCCCTCGAACAGCATCTAACGGCACTCAGGAGCGCATCGCCCGCATCATCGATGTCTCCCGCGTCGCAATTCACTACGGCTACCTCCCCTTGATTCTCTATCTCGGCTACTCTCGCAGCGAGCCCAGGCCGTCTCTCATCCGGTACGACACGACAGATAGCCGTGGTGGCGAAAGGCCGGTGAATGCTGACACTGGCAGTCTCTTCTCACCTCTCGCGTAACCACCCCATCCCATGTATCGAATTCGAGGGGCTGAACGAGTCCATTGTACAATATCCCTATAATCAGGCGCATCTGGAAGCATGGGTCGGGTATAGAAAAGGGGCAGGTTGTTCTTCTGCAGGGTAGCTTGGAATTCTCCTCTTTTGTGGACAAGCCACGCTGGTTTTGAGCGGCCCACGGGCCGACGGGGCTGCGAACATATGTACATCAACAGACGATTCTAATCGAAGTACCATGGAGCCAACGTACCGATTCCGTGGCGGCCGTGAGGATCGAACTTCATCTTTGCTCTCACCTCCAGACTGCTCTGACAAGCTACTCTCCAGTACCCCCACGTTATCCTCATCTTGAATCGTGCACTTCACGGAAGCTCGTGCTTTCTGTTTTACCTTGGTTTGCCCATTGAATCCTCGAATAGCCGAAGGATAGTATGATGGGTGGGGAAGGGAAGGAGAAGTAGACCGGCGGTGTTCTGGGAACAGCAGTGTCCAGTTATCCATTCAATCATCGTGTCAACAGAGCAACGACTGGCAACAATGTTCAAATGAATCTGTTGAATTTGGATAAGTTGCGAGTCAAGAGAGGCGAATACATCTGGATTCAATCGAGGGAAAAACTAAAGAGACGGAAATGGCAGGCTAGGCTCAAACGCTATAGGAGACACAAGGAAATGCAGCTTGCCAAAAAGAAACGCACAAAGGAAAACACCCGCAAGAGGCGACTCCAAGAACCCTCCTCCAGTGATGACGATACCTAAACACCGAGAAGTTCACGTTTCGGCCAGAAACCACCTCTCCCGCCCCCCACGCCATCCTTTCCCGCAACAAAGGAAATGTTCCAAGCTTGGCAATCAAAAAGTGTCGCAGTATACATAGTGTCTAATTCGAGTACACTTGTTGCTCAACTTTTGTTCTTGGATTTTTCCACAAAACGTTTCTCCGACTCTTCCCTTCTCTGCCGTCTACTTGCCTCCCTTATCCTCCCTCACGAAAAGCTAACAAACTTCGGGTCCCTCGGTATCCCATCTGGGCCGATGTTGTTGCTCTTGAACCGGTCCTGCATATACATCCTTCTCGCCTCATCAAAGTTCACCCCCCTGCTCTTCATAATAGCCTGCACCTCTCTCTTCGCCGCACCGTCGAGCCCTTGTCGCGAGTCGCCCGCTTCTACATTGGCGCTGAGGTCGAAGGCGGACGAGGAGAGCCCGGCTTCAATGTCGTCACGGAAAGAGGTTGGCAGGCGTGTGTAGATGGGTTCAGGGATGGGGAGGCGGTGCAGGTAGTGGTGTCGGGTGAAGTACGCAACTATGCAGTGGTCAGTGACGAGTGGCCAGTGACGAGTTGCGAGGGAGGAGAGGGGGGGGCAGATGCGGACGTACCGGAGGCGAGGACCAGGACGCTGAACGTGAGCGAGTAGAGGAGGTAGCCCATGGTGAGGGGTGGTTGCGTCGCGGGGAAGAGGAGGTTTGAGGGATGTGTGGTGTATGCGGCTGCGCTCGGAAATGCTTTGGTGTCGCTATCACGCGCCGGGCTGGAGGAAGGAAGAACGGAAAAGACTCAAGGAAACGAATTCAAGAGTAGAGTAGATGGCGCTGATCACTGCAGTCGCATCGGGATGGTGGTTGTCTCCCACCTCTTTCGGACGTGTCTATGTGAATGGGTGTGGGCGGAGGTGTCGAGCAGAGGGGAGGCCACCAAAGTAAGCACCGCCACATCATGTCTCAATGCGGATTCCCCGGGGCGGAGGTCGTCGTCACGCTTTGATGACCCCCATGCTAGTGCCCTCGGCCTGACTATGTTCCACCCCCGAGGCCAGCTAAACTGGTTTCGGCAACACAGGCGAGGCGTCGAAATTCCAACACCAAGCCTAGAGATCGCGTACTTCGACACCAGTTTGTTCGATATACACAACAATACCGCAGAAATGGCCACCCTATCTTCAGACCTGATTTGGGAGATTACCCGTGAGTGCGCCCAGCGTCTTGGAATGGAGCGAGTTGGGGGAGTTGGGGAGGCATGGAGGGGCAATTGACGATTGGGCCTGGGAATGTGGAATGTGGGCATTTGGGCTGATGATGAGGTTACAGGCGGCAACAGCGCTACCCTCGTTAAGAGGTCGCAGGCCGGTGGTGTGTCGTTCTCGCGCGACAGGTTCAACCTGAAGAACAAGTACTCTCGCAAGGTATGTGCATCTGTACTTGAAGATGGAAGCAGCTGGCTAACGATGCGCATAGTACGAGGGTCTAGTCGCCGACAAGGTACGCCGAACGAACCACTAAAAGAGGAAGTGATTGGGAACATGGGCATGTAGCTGATACAATTGTAACAGGCCATCGGTGTCCAGCCCGGCGAGGATGGCGGCGTTGTCGTTATCACCAAGAAGGCCGGCCAGGCCAACAAGCCCACTTCCCACATCCAGGTCTCAAACATCCCGGCCAAGCGCTCGACCCGCAAGTACGTTGCCACAAAGCCTCCCACCTCCCACACAGTGCCAGCATCGGTTGCAGATACGCACGACGATTGTGAAGCGAGAATAGGAAACTGATTTCTACAGGACATATGCTGGTATCATAAACTCCACCGCTGGCCGAAACTACCGCTCCGATCTCCGCAAGGACGCCGTCGCCCGTGCATCCGCCATCCGCAAGTCGCAGAGGCCCGTCAAGGCTGACCCGCCCACCAAGGTTCGGGGCAGGAAGGCAGAGAAGACCGAGGCTTAGATGGAGAGCACGAGTGCATGAGGTGGGGTGATGGGAGTTCAGTTCATGGGTTCGCACTTTTGGGTCATGAATGGGAATCAGTGCATCTATTCCGAGCTCGGAAAATCCTTTTCGACCGAAGTAAGGAAAGGACTGAGTTAGGACAAAGAACGAAACAATTTCAAAATATCTCCCAATCTGATGTGTAGAGAGTGTGTTTCGATGTGATTTTCTAGGATAGTCCGTCGGTTGCCTATGAACTTTGCAACCACATGGACTTGCGTGCAACTGGTCCCGGCGGGTTGGTTTCTTTGTAGTCTCCATCTCCCCTCCACGTTGCGGAGCTCCTCTTCAGAGTCCCAAGATCTTGACGATGTTTCTTCTTCTTCTTCTTCTTCTTCTTCTTCTTCTTCTTCTTCTTCTTCTTCTTCTTCTTCAACAACTCCCAGGTCTTCAAATCTTCGCCCTCGAGACGCGAGTTTTTGTCGATAATCCACGTATTGGTACACTGGGGACAGAAGGTGGAAGATGGAAGGCAGAAGGCATCGGGTCAAAATACTCAAATTTGAATGACTAGCACGCGTATCTGCCACCAACTCTTGACTCTCCGTCGCCTGCCATGGACACCCAGTATGAGCAAGCTTTTGGCAAGACTTGCCACACGATAGCAAAGCCCTACCCCTGCACAATCTGCCTCTGCTCCATTGATGAAAGCAGGCTGGTGACATGACGGTTTGTGTATATTGCACTGGGTATGCTCGTTCGGGGTACATACGCCCTCATCCCCCCAGGGCGCCGGTTCGCGGTGCTGCGCGGCTCCCACGGATCTTCTATTCCCCCCCCCCCCCTCCTGAAAAACACAAGGATGTCGCATTCGTATCCCCGGAAGTCCTGGTATCCCTTCATCATTGTGTTCTTCCCTTCAACGATGCGCCGGCCTGGTCTTCGGAACGAACTGGTGGATCGTCCCCATAAATATCCACTGCACCCCCTCCGGTATCTTCATCCCTATCCTTCCCTCCAACGCACGTTTCTCGTGGTACATTCTTATGGTGATGGCGGGGGGTATGGGTACGACAGCCGCAAAGGCCATCACTTTCATTCGTTCGAGGCTGGGGAGCGAGGCCAGACGCGTTCGGCCGATCAGGACGTTGAAGAGTTGATTGAGCATTTGGTCAAAGATGCAAGGGCTGTGCAAGTGAGTGTGTGATCGGAAGCCGTGGTGGGGTTGGTGGATAGTTGTTTGTTTGTTTGGGGGTGGAGATCAAGGGCTGGGAAATGTTGCGGAGCGGATGTACGTTTCGCCGCGATGGGACCATGTATCCACATGCGAGTTCCCTGAACACTGTAGGATCAGAGTGCCGGCC
This sequence comes from Corynespora olivacea, assembly GCA_019202945.1. Lineage (NCBI taxonomy): Eukaryota > Fungi > Ascomycota > Dothideomycetes > Pleosporales > Corynesporascaceae > Corynespora > Corynespora olivacea. The sequence continues at coordinate 96,969 of JAGQEM010000081.1, forward strand.
CTGAAAGACGTCTGCTTCACGAATACTACTTTTATACTCCTTTTGTTCCCACTAGGACCTTTTCCATTTGGTCATGTACTTGTGCGACATCTCATGTCCAGCTATGAAACTGTAGACTGCGGTCTGACTGCACTATCAACTAATCACCCTTCTTTATCTATAAGCATGCATTCCGAAAGCCCCCAACACTCGCCAGAGTAGTCAAAATCGGTGGTCTAAGAGTACTATCACACCTCTCTCCAGTACACCGAAATCTCGAAAAAGAAGCCATAATGATCTCGATTTCGAAATACCAAAACAAATCCACCAGGGAAGAACGTGATATCAACAACGAGCAAACTTCTGAACAAGAGACGCTCCAACGCTATGATACAAGAGAATACATGCATCCGCCGCCCACCAATCGAACCGAACAAGCGTTCAAATCATCACCGTCATTTCGGCTAACCGACAAACGTACAATGTAAATAGTTTTTTCGAGAAGAACACCAACAAAGCCCTCGCTCCCGTATGCCCATCAGGAGTAAATTCCAGATACTGCCACGCTAACGCTGCTAGACTGTATTCCAAATGTGACCGGTGTGCCTCCCACATACCCATTTACACCGGGATGACAAAAGAAACATACTGTCGGTCATGACCGTCCGCGACTTTCTCTCCAGTACACCACAACGAAACTCTCATCTATTCCACCTCTCCTGTGGTTGCTGCGACGGATGCCTGGACCAGTCCATGGGTTGCGTCGGCGGCCCTCTCTGTTCCTGTCCCAGCCCCGATGGAGGTGGTGCAGCCCCTCTCCTCATCAGATTGTCTCGAAATTGCGCATCTCTCATCTCCCTCTCACGCATCTCTCGCTCCCGCATCTCGCGATCTCTCTGACTGTACAGATCCTCGCGGCTCATCACTGTGTGGGGTGCTGCTTGGTCCTCTCGTAGACGCTCGACCATCCTGTTATCGCGCGGAGGGAAGCCGTCTCTGAAGCGGTGAGGGTCCTCGGGGCGCTGGCCGTAAAGAGGATGACTGTCTCCCAGCGACGAGTGAGGTGGGTGTTGCAAAGGCGGAGGCTGGCCATGTTCGGATCTGGACAGAGGAGTCTGCGATCGTTGCGAAGGATAGCCTCGTTCTTGCTGCGGTGCGTATCGAGAATCCGGATGGGGTTGAGGTGGTCCATTTGATCGGGCCAGGTATGCGTCGCGTAACTGATCGGCCCGGTGAGCAATTTCACGAGTTGTGTCACGCTCCTGATTGCGGGGGTCGAATTCATGATGTAGATCTCGTGGGTCACGGCCTCGGTATTGATCTGCGATGCTTTGTCCGCGCAAGTGTTGACTCGAAGCATGATGTTCGCCGGGCGTCTGCGGATTGGAGTACGGCAAACCTCCATTGTGACCCCTCGATTGTTCATTGCGACTGTGTAACTGCTCTCTTTGAGATGCCAAATGACTCATGTGGAGATGTGGGCTTGGTTGCATCCCGACTGGACCAGAGGGCTGAGCACTACTTCCTGGCGGGTCTACCTGCGCGTATGGATTTGGCTGCAATATTTGCGACGTGCTGGTCTGCGCGTGTTGCGCTGCAGAAGATGCATTTATACCATGTCGAGGGGGCTGAACAGGTGGCCCACTAAGACTAGGAGTTCGTGAGTGTAGGTGTGGCGAGTTGTTGTATGCAGAGTGCGGTGGAGGGGACGGGTTGTAGCGAACATTGTTGTTATGTTGAGAAAACACGGAGCGATGATTCGCGAGCTGAGCAAGGCTAGTACGAGGAGAGTTATGCGCTGGCTGTTGTTGGGGTTGACTTTGTCCTGTATATTGTTGTCGCCAACCTTCGCGCGGCGGTCCCCTGCCTGCTGCTACTTGCTCGCTTGTTAGATCAACAACTTGGCGACCAGATGGAACCTGAGGTAGAGCGGCCTGCTGTACGTAGGACGGTCGACCAAAGGGCACTTGGGAAATGGTCGTCTCGCGATAGTCTCTTTGTGGCGGTAGAGCTTGTGAAACGGCTGGCGGCGGAGGGGCAATGGGAACTTGCTGCTGTGGAGTAGGAGTATGCGATGGTACGCTTGGCTCTGCGGGCTTTTTACGCCTTGGTTCTTCTGGCTCGGTGTCGTTGAGAAGTGACAGCAGGTTCGACTTCCTGGGCTCTGGAGCTGGCTTCGGAGCGGGTGGCGGCGGAGCAGTCTGTGTGGGCGGTTGACCAAGCGGTGGATAACCTTGAGGATGTGCGGGTGCCTGCGAGGGTTGCTGGCTTGATCCGACGTTGGGCACTGGATAATGACGAGGCTCTTCCTTCACAGGAGGTGTTGACATGGCAGAGCGTGGGGGTAGCTGTTGCGCTGGCAAGGAAGTCGGCGGTTGCACAGAAGCATCCGGAAGTTGCTGGGCAACGGGTTGGGGCTGTTGATTGGCACGATGCTGCTGTGAAACAGAGCGGTGCTCCGGGGAGCCGGCACCTTGAACACTTCGCATCTGTGTAACAGTAGTCCCGGGATGCGGGTATTGTCTGCTATGTACACCTTCTCCAGAGATGTGGCGAGCATGCTGTGCTTGGAACCGCATGTGTGCTTCCTGTTCTTGCTGCCGATGATCCGCTCTTGCTAGGGCTTCCCGTTCTTGGAGCGAAGATGGGCGGAAGAATGGCGTATGTGGCTGCTCATGGGCTCGCAGCTGCGACTGGACCTGAGGCTGCAAAGGCCGTGAGGTCGGAGGCATGTTCGCCGGCTGAGAGACTGGGCGATGGTCTCGACGTGGTCCAAGGTCTTGTGAGAAATAACCCACAGGAGGACCATGGCGTCGGGGTTCGGGCTGTGACAAGTGCTGAAGATGGTGTGATGGACCGCGCGAAGGTTGGGTTGGAGGTGATTGTTGTTGTTGCTGCTGTTGCTGCTGCTGCTGTTGCTGTTGTTGCTGTTGTTGCTGTTGCTGTTGCTGTTGCTGTTGCTGTTGCTGTTGCTGCTGCTGCTGCTGCTGCTGTTGTTGCTGCTGCTGCGGAGGAGGGGGAATTGTCGGAACCGATACAAGCCCCGGATCCGGCATCGTATACGTCGGCTTACTTTCTTGCGGCGCCTGAGCAATGTTCGAGTACCTGGGAAGATTTGAGCCTGGGGGTGATGCCTTTGGAAGAGGCATCGCCGGCGGTATGGCGGCCTCAGGCGTTGGAGCAAGAGTGCGAGGCGCAGCGGCCTGGGTGGTTTCGTAGCGTCTCTTTGGGGCCGGAGTTGGCGTGGGTGGTGGTCCAAGATCTTCACCACGATGCCGCTTGTCGTCCGCTTCGTTAGCCATTCGCTCCAATTCGGGGGTCTGTCCACTCTCAATCAAACGCAGGTATTGATTTTTAACCATCGTCTGCGTTTTGGTCCCCATGTGCATTGCAATCGCCGCCCAATCGGTACCAAAGTGAGCAACGTTCCTTTGGAAATCAGTCTGTTCGGTAACAGACCAGTAGCTGGAGGGGCCAGGTCTTGAGCTTGTCTGTATTCGTGGCCGTTCCGACATGGATGGAATCATGCTGAAGGCGAATTGTGGATCGCCTAGAGGCGGCATATGCTCTTCCAGGGTACCCGGCTGTATTGGAAGCAGCATTTCTCCCAATGCGTGCTTGCCAAATTCGTCCTCCATCTTCACGCCTGGACCCTTTTTGTCAATCTTGACCGGAGACCCAGCTGGGGCGGCCACAAGAGGTTGTGCTTTGGCCTTTCGACCGCCTCTCTCTTTTGTTGCTTTGCCTCGCCGTCCCGGTTTCTCTTGATTGTTGTCCGCATCGGTCGGGCGACGGAGTCTTCCTGGAGTCGGTGTAGAAGTATTTGTGTCCGGATCAGTCTCTGCACCGAACGTTGGGGCTGCCGAACGCCGTGGTCGTCCCGTCTCCGTAAGGGCTGGGGGAAGTCCATCGTCACCTTGATTATCAGGCCGATCCATGTTAGCAATAGCCCCTCGACCACGTCCAGCGCCTCCACCTCGTTTCCTGGGTCCACCTCTCTTTCCTCTCACTTTACCTTTGTATTCTCTGCCCCATTTGGTGGCATAGTAGTGGTTGATACAATCCTTGTAAGTTCGACTGGTTCCTGCCTCTTTATACAGAGTTTCCGCCAACTTGCCCCACTTCTTGGCATATTGATCTCTATAATGCTGTACCATGATCTTGTGTTCTTCGGGCGTGAAGTCATCTTCGGGTGGTTCGTAGTGAAAGACAAACAAGCCTTGACCGGGTTCTCGCTGGAAGTTTGTGTCGATGAACCTTCGCCTTTGTACCTCGTAGGCCGTCAATTCCGTCGGTACCGTTGCCTCCTTTTCTGGATCTGCCATTGATCTTCTCGGCTCCTTCTCCTTCCCCATCCTTTCCTCCTCTGCCGTCTTTAACGACTCTTTAATGACTGCTTGGAAATCGAGTTCGGTTGCCCATCGGCTGGCGTGTGTACGGCGCCCTGTTGTAGTGGCAGGGAGTTCTAGGAGGGGACCTATGACGGCACTCGTCACGTCAGGGGTCGTCACCCTCACACTGGGTTCGGCGGATGGTTGTCGCTCTTCCCCGTCGCCATCTTTGGCATCGTCAAGTTCGCGGATATAAAGGCGCCAATGCCTGTACGCGACGGCATACCTCTCCAGATTTTCTTCCGGACTGAGCTCGGGTTCTATCGTCTTTCGTAATTTGTCGCGGATGGCATGCATAACCGATTCGTTCATACGAGGTCCTTCCAACTCGGATATTGGAGTTGGTGGACCCGAACCAAGATAGGGTAGAGAGCTTAGATCGGGTTCTTCCTCCAACCCATCGTTGTTCCCTTGACGTAGACGAAGCGCGCGGGTTGCTGGTGCCAGCTGCTTCTCTTTGCTGTCCTCCATTACGGTATCTTCGGGCTCTTCAGCTCTCGGCGTGGGGAGTTCGGCGGCAATGCTTTCGGGTGGTGCAGGTTCAACAGGCGGTACCGACATCCTTTCCTCTTCCATAGAGTTGGTCTCTTGGCTAGGCAAGTGGTCGATTGTCAGGCTCGCCAGAAGCATAATCTCTGAAAGCGGGGTAGTAGCACGCAGATGTGAAGCGCTCAGATCGATACGTTTCGACTCGAGAAGTGCGTTCTCGCGATTGTATTTGGCCTCCGATTCAGCAAAATCGGCATCGTCCAGATCGATTTCATCATCCGAATCCGGTAGCACGTCAGGGGCTGACGAGGCGACCGAGACAGGCGGCTTTTCTTTGACGGGAGACGCATCTACCATGGGCACATCCGAAAGACGACGAGTTTGTATCGGGTTGGGTTTAGGCGAGGCCTCTCTACGTATCTCCACTGACGCAGCTCGGCCGCGGCTTGGCTCCCTATCTGTTGTCTGCCGGGATATCGAGGGGGATATCGATTTGGCGGCTTCAGCACGAAGTATTGTTGCAGCGGACGTGTTGTTCTCAAGCTTTGGCGCTTTTGGTGCCGTGCCAAAGGAACGATCACGCTCATCCATCTGGAACTCTCGTTTCGCAGGAATACTGGGTCGGCTACCAAGATTCAGGCCGGGTCGAACCCACTGATTGCTTTTCGGCGCCACCCCCAACGGCATTCTTGATTGTCCAAAGGTTGGCCGATCTGGTGGCGGATACATGCCCAATGGCCGAGATGACATCGCATTTGCCCTGGCTGCTTTCGGTCCGGTAGGGATGTTGGCGGGTAGGGACGTTGGCGAAGTGTTGGCCGATGACACATTGCTTCCCATAGCACCATTACGCGACCCCATCGGTGGTGGTACTGCACTGGGAGATGAGTCTCGCGGCGCATCTCGGGCGGCGTATGGTAGGTGAGCTGGGCGTGGGAAAGATGGCGATACGTTGGCTCGGAGGATCGCCTGGGGGCCGGTCGGCGGAGGCCTGTTCCGGGCAGCCGGACCCTGAGGTGGAGAGTTCGCGGGTGCGTGAGAAGTACTTGGAGCTAGACTGGAAGGCTTGGGCTCCTGCCGTTCCTGATTTTCCGAGGCCAACAAAGGTGTCGGTTGGACTGTTGGCGCAGGAGGTGGGCGAGATTCCACACGGCTTTGCTCAGCAGGAACTGGCCTATCATCAGGGACAGAGCTCTGATGTTGCACATCTGCAGAGGGTCGTTCCGGAGGTCGATCTGCTTTTGGGCCTGTCGGCGGAGCTGTTGAAAGACCAGCCAGCGAGCTCACTTTAGGGCCCGTAGAGGTAACAGCAGCCGAGTTCACGGGAGCCGATGTCGTCGGGCCCACATGAGGTGCAGGTGCATGTACAGAGGGCGTAGAGGGCGCAGGTTTCGGTGCTTGCGATTGGGTACTGGGTTTTGCGTCAAGCGCGGGGTTTCTCCATACATGAGAAGAGAAGCCGAAAGCTGGGACTGCAGCGGGTGGCGATGAAGCACGTGGCGCATATCGTTCCCTCGAAGCTTCTGCCCGGCTCGCAAGCAGAAGGTCGTCTCTTCCTGGTTCCCGCTTTGTGTTCAACGGTTCAGCAGCGACCGAAGACCGCCGCGGGAATGCATCCAAGGACGGCCCCAACCTGTCTGCCGGCGAGTGATGTGATGGGTGAGGTGCAGCAGCGGTTGGCGTGCCTGGTAGGTGTCGCGGGTCCAAAGTCGCGTTACCACGATGGGTATCGAGCCCCCGAGGTCCCGGCTTAGCAGCACCTGCAGGCCCAATGTAGGAGTCATATTCCCTTGGTACAAATCTCCGCTCGTCACGATCCCGCCTGTCAAAGTCCCGTTCGTCTCTCACATCTCTCACATCTCTCACATCTCTCACATCTCTCACATCTCTTGCATCTCTCGCGTCCCTCACATCCCTCGCATCCCTCACATCCCTTACATCCCTTACATCCCTTACATCCCTTACATCCCTCGCATCTCTCGCATCTCTTACGTCCCTTTCTCTCCGTATGGGTTCTCGCGAGCGGCTCCGCGGGCGATAGGAGCGATCAGGTATTCGGTCTCGCACGTCGTGGTGGCGGTCCCTGTCATCGTTGTGGAAGTTCCTGCCGCGACCGCGCATGTCAGTGTGGAAGTCGCGGCCCCCTCTCCCCCGCCCGATTCCGCTACCGCGATAGGACGAGCCGGTGACAAGGGGAGGATCCGAGTATGTCGAGCCAGCCGAAGGGGGGCCATCACGCGAATTACGGCGAGCGCGATTGATGTCGAGGTCACGAGGCGGGAAATCTCGCTGGTCGCGGCTGTCGCGCGTGTCTCGGATGGGCGAACGTCGGGGAGGGGATCGTCTTCGGTCGCGGTCAAAGTCTCGGTCACGATCTCGATCTGCACGCCAGGAGTTGTGAGGGTGGTGTTGGGGATGAGTGACGCTGGACAGAGGCGGCGCGTCGCGTAACGACGGTGCGTCACCGCGTCCGAATCCCCTGCCCCGTCCATCGCGAGGAGCCGAAGGAGGCCCGTTAGAAGGTCCAGCGGTGGGACCGCGGGGCGGATCCACATGGGATTTGGGCCCTCTCGGCGGATCTCTGGACGGAAAGCCGGCCTGGTCTCCATTCGGTCGCGAGTTGGAATCGCTAGGCCGGGGAGGATAGCTGCTGCCGTAGGTTGAAGGTCTCCGGTCGCGGTACGGGGACCGGTCACGTGGATATCGGCCGTCTGGGTACCGTGTCGAGGACATGTCGCTGCGCTGGGAATTGGATGGTCCTCTCCAGATTATACATGGGCCAGTGCAGTGCGTTTCAGGCCTCGATATCTGCCCGAGGACGTCGACGGCCAGGAGCAGCGGTGGCTTTACAGAGCACCCACCGGCGATGTGGCCGTAGCGACGCTTTGCAATCTCGACAAAGATGAATCAACCGCCTCTTTCCCAGCGAAGAGCCAGCCGCGGTCGAGCGACAGCTGCCGACGATGGGCAACGTTCGCGATGGGCCGTTTGGAGGTTCGCACTAACGCACCGGGTGACGGAACAAAGCAGAAGTGGGGTCCGTGCTCAATGTGCGCCAGCCCTGAGATGGGTCGAAAACCACGGCAGCTGAGGAGGCGATCTGCTCCTGGACGGATCTGACAGGCCGACGGTTGGGGTCGAACTCTGCTGGAACGACGCCGGTGCGAGCTGGGGAAAGGGGGGCTCTGGCTCTGCTTCTCGGAATCGGTTCCCACGCGGGATGCGTGCAGCGAGAGGCAGTTGCGGCCGCGGCCGTTGGGCAGCCTGGAAGGGGGCCAAGGCACGCGGACGTGTGGGGAGAGTGGTGAGGCGAGGTGAAGGCGATGCGATGCGGTCTATCCGGGCTGCACGGCAGAGGAAGCCGGTGCCATGTCGTCGTCGTAGAGGCTTCAGGAGGCAATGCTGATGAAGGAACGCAGAAGGGCACGACACGAGGACGCACAAAGCCCAGCACTGGCCCGCTGGCCTTCGCGGCAACGACCCGTCCACCTTGCTCTCGGCTCTGCGAGACCAGGTCCATTTTTGTGCCCCTCGCAAGCCCGACTAGCCCAAAGGATTGTGCAGGGTTAGCTCCCGATGATGGCGGGCATGCTATGCAGCACGTGATTGGTCGTGCTTTTCAAGATGCGATGCGGGCAGGGATCGCCGAGTCGCCAACCGCCGCCCGTGTTGTATTCGAAACTTGTATCAGGACGTGCGCCTGCCTGTGTGTGGTGCGTTACGCAAGGCAGCCCAGCCCAGCGGACCCCGCCGCAGCCAGCATATACTATGTACATACTACCTACATGGTAGTAGTGCCGATGCGGTTCCCGTGCGCCGTCACGTGGCTGTGCCGTGCCCAGATGCCGTGTAGAACATGTACGCAGTGTGCATGTGGTGGGCATCTGTCTAGCACCCCGACTCCACCCGTCCTCCCTCCTCCCTCCCCCCCGACGGCCTTCTTCCCAGCGCGCTGACGTGGGTGCTCCTTTTCAGCAACCGCGATCTGCATGCACGGTCCGCTGGGTTCGGCGCTAGAGGTGCGCTTGAGCGGCTCGGGGGAAAGCGCGCATGTGGGGTACGAGACAACTGGAAAATCTCGAATCGATTGTTGAACGGGCGCGGGACTGAAAACGACGCACACCCATCCTGCCTATCCCCTCCCCCGCAGACCCGTCGTCGAAGCCATCCGTGACCGCGTCGATAGATCCGCCATTGTTCGGAACGGCGCACACCATGGCATCGGCCAATCAGGGGGGCCCACCCTCGGCCGCCACGGACGCGGTGCTGAAGCCATCCGAGCCTGTGCCCGAGGGTTCGAGGGAGGTGCGCGGCATAGACTTCAACGACTATGCGCAGCGCAGCATCACCGTCGAGGAGCTGATGGCCGGCTATGCGAGCATGGGCTTCCAGGCAACCGCCGTCGGCGAGGCTGTGCGCATCGTCAACGACATGGTGAGTGAAATTGCTGACGTGCACCGCACGCATCCATTCTACATGTTCACCCTCGTGCTTCCGTTGGCGAACCGGTTTAGCCGGAACCAGAATACCCCTCCCGGCCGCCTCAAGCTTGGTCTTGGCGATGCGCCCAGTGTTTCCCGCTGACACATTGACAGCGCACGTGGAGGCATGCTGAAACGGGCGAGGGGACGACGATATTCCTGGGGTATACGTCCAACCTGATATCCTCGGGCTTGCGCGAGACCCTGCGTTATCTCGTCCAGCACAAGCATGTCTCGGCCATTGTCACCACCGCGGGCGGAGTCGAGGAAGACTTCATCAAATGCCTCGCGCCAACCTACCTCGGCTCTTTCGCAACCCCCGGCGCGGGACTGCGCGCAAAGGGAATGAACCGGATCGGCAACCTCGTCGTGCCCAACAGCAACTACTGTGCCTTTGAAGACTGGGTCGTACCCATCCTCGACAGGATGCTGGAGGAGCAGGAGGCGAGCAAAACGACGGACGAGCCGCTGCACTGGACGCCCAGCAAGGTCATCCGCCGGTTGGGCAAGGAAATCAACGACGAGCGGTCCGTGTACTACTGGGCCTGGAAAAACGACATCCCGGTGTTTTGCCCAGCCCTGACGGATGGGAGCTTGGGCGACATGCTCTTCTTCCACACGTTCAAGTCCTCGCCGGACCAGCTACGGATCGACATTGTCGAGGACATTCGCAAGGTCAACTCACTGGCGATGGAGGCGAAGAGGGCCGGCATGGTGATCCTGGGGGGCGGGATCGTGAAGCACCACATTGCGAACGCGTGCCTGATGCGCAATGGCGCCGAGAGTGCCGTGTACATCAACACGGCGCAGGAATTCGACGGCAGCGATGCGGGGGCTCGGCCGGACGAGGCGGTGAGCTGGGGGAAAATCAAAGCGGGCGGAGACAGTGTGAAGGTGTACGCGGAGGCCACGGTCGTGTTCCCGCTGATCGTAGCTGCAACGTTCGCCCGAGTGAAGGCGGCAGACGGTAGCGCAGGCTAACCTGCGCAGAAACAATGCAACAATCTAGGCCCTGTTTGTATGTTTCCGATGATGGATCGATGAACAAGGCGAGCAACGTGTCAGAGGAAGCTGCAGGGTGACGTTTCCAGGAGTGATGTCGGAGGAGAAGCGATGTGTGCAGGGATGCAGATACAGTGGAAGCTTGAGAAAAGACCCGCTCGGTCCGCTAATCCCGGACGGGTCTAGCGCAGTGGCAGCCTGGCCACCACCCGGCCGCCCCATCATCTCATCATCTCATCGTCTCATCGTCTCATCACCGTCACGACGACCCCAAGGCGCAGCGTTGCTTGCGACGAGGATGCTGCTGCTGCCTGTTGCAAAACCCATCGCCGCGGCGGTTGCGGCTAGTTGGGCTGCGGGATGGCTGCGGAGAGGGCTGCGGAGAGGGCGGAGAGGGCTGCGGTGGAGCGGCAGGCAGATACCCTTGCTTAGCGGCCATGGGGGAAAGCTACCGACAGCCTCATTGCTCACATCACAGTGGTGCACATTGCACAGGTACATGCAGGCCGCAGCCTTGGTTGTTGTTTATGTAAAGCCACCAGCCACGTCGTCGTGTCCATGTTCCTCTCCCGTGCCTCTCATCTCCTAACCACTCGTGCTGCTGTCCTGTGCCCGTAGATGCCCGCCGTCCGACTCTATCTGGTTCGAGCAGCGCCCATCTCAACGTAAGACCGTCCGGCCATCTTGATCGTCGCATGCCTCCACCCACCACCCGTTCCGGACTCACAGCAGCAGGCAGACACGTTGCATGTGCACAACCACAGGCCGACCGCAGCCATGAGCGTCGCAAACGTTGAGCAGCCGCCTCCGCTGTACTTTCAGCAGCCGCCTTCATCGCCGCCCTTCTCGAGCCCTCCCTCTTCGAACGAACTCCCGCCCCAGCCGGCCTTTTCCTCCCCGCCTCCGCCTCCTCCGCCTCCGCCTCCGCCGCCTCCGCCGCCGCCCCAGGCCTCGGACGACATCGACATGAGCACCTCGACCACGTTGCCGCCGACCGGCCAGCCTCATGATCGGGACGACGCAGTCATGCAGGACGGGCTGGCAAACGGCGTGGGGGAAGTGGCCAATGCCCCCCAGCCTGGCGAACCTCGCAATACCGTCGCCGTGGAAGTGGCCCCGGTCCCTGCCGAGGAAGACGACATGGACACTGCGCCGGATAGCTCGCACGATTTGGTGCTGCCAAATGGCACTGCGAACCCGCTCGGAGCCATCGCCATCGAGCGAGCGGCCAACGGCGTGTCCCAACCGGAGTCTGCCGATGATGCAGGGACACAACCACCGTCGGCAGGCGATGCGGTATGTCGAACCGCTGCTGCCTGGCTCGACGGAATCTTGCTGATGAACCGCAGACGAATCCGGGCAATGCTCTCCTTGACCCGCCACCTCCAGCCGACCCCTCCCTGGAGCCGCCACCGCCTCCTCCGCCGGTGGAGCCGGTTCGCTCCGACTCCGACTCATCGGACGACGATGACGGCCTTCAGCCGTGGCACCCGATCCAGGAAGATGACTCCACGCCCGACGAGGACGAGCTCAAAGAGATCGAGGCAGCCGCCGAATACACTGCTTTGGACCATGAACATTGGGAAAAGCTGGCTTTTGCGCCTCTGGAAGATCCAGAGTATACGGCAGGCGCCACCGGCCGCATAGAATGGCTTGTCGACGCGTACAACGGCACGCGGGAAGAGCCGAACCGGGAACTGGTCATGAAGTCGAAACCGGTCAGCGTTGGCGGATACGAATGGCAGATCAAGTTCTATCCCAAAGGCAACGACTCCGACTACTTGAGCGTGTACGTCGAATGCCTCAGCGTCGTGGACAAGGAGTCCAAGGCCACCGGCAATGAGAGCGACAGCGACAGCGAGCAAGATGGCGATGCGATGGTGACTGGCGAGCCGAAGCCCGAGTCGCGAGGGCAGGAAGCCCCGAAGCCTGACGAAGCACCGCGGGAGGCCCAGCACACTCCGTTGCCGCTGCTTGGAACGAAGACGATGCTGAAACGCAAGAGTGTGGCAGCCCAGGTGTCGGTCGTTCTGTATAACCCGGCTGAGCCTCGCGTCAATGTGGCGCGGACTTGTCTGCACCGATTCTGCTCCGCATCCCCAGATTGGGGGTGGACGAGGTATCATGGACCATACTACGACATTTCCCATCGTGCCCGAGGGCAGCGACAGGCCCTGCTGCGCGGCGACAAACTTGCCTTCACAGGCTACATCCGCGTGGTGGAGGACCGGACGAATTGTCTCTGGGAGCATCCAAGCAGTGACAACGTCTGGGATAGCTTTGCCATGACCGGACTGCAGTCGATGACGTTGGGGAACCCAGGTTCTGGCTCCTCTCCTTCATCCGGTGGCAACATGATCTCCGCCATCGCCCCCTGGCTCCTCCTCAGGCCATTTCGCCAACTCATGTACAGCCTCCAAACCCCGAATGCGGAAAAAGAGCCCTCTCTGCGACCGAAGCCGCTTCTCTTTGCGTTGCAGAAAGTTCTCTACATGCTTCGAACCCAGGTGCAGCCTGGGTCCGGGTCGGTTGCGCTGGATCCGATTACGAATGCTTTGGAATGGTACGGTATTGGGGATCGACTGTTCAAACTTGACGTTGTGGCCGTCTGGGAGGTTTTGCGGACAAAGCTTGAAGAGGAGCTTCGCGGCACGCCTTTCTCCCATGTTCTCGAGGAGCTGTGCGGACCCAGGCGAGACCACAACACGGGCGTACCCAACTATCGTGCGCCCGTGATCGATGTGAGCAGCATGCAAGAAGCAGTCGCCAAGTCACAGCATCTCACGGCATCCGAAACCCCTCTGCCGAAGCTTCTGACAATCGAACTGGATCGGCAGGCTTTCGACACGGTGTCGCGCTCCTATGTCAAGGTATTGAACAAGGTCTCGCTGGACGATCACATCAAGGTGCGCGATACACCATACACGCTCTATGGCTTCATTGTTCACAAGCAAACGCTGCAATCGTATGTATACCAACCAATACTTCGCCCCGAAGGACCCGGTTCCCAATGGTACAGCTATTCCGATAACCGAGATGGCAATATGGTGAAGTGTTTGACCAGGCGGCAAGCCATCGACATGCACGAGGGTACAGCTTCCAAGGAGCGGGTAACAGGCAGCGACTCGGTTGCATACATCGTCATGTACATTCGTGATGACGTCAAAGACGTAGCGTTTGCTCAGGAGTCCGAGAATTGGGAAGTTTCAAGCCAGATCCAAGAAGAGTGTGACGACGATATAGTTTCCCCGCCAGGCTCGACTGCCGAGGGTGAAGAAGAGACATTGCCAGGCGACGAAGCCCAAAAGACCACCGAAGATGTTGATCCACCCGAAGAACGTCAATTTCAAGTCATCGACTCCCGAGCTTTTCTGGAGCATGAAGGTCCAGGCACTTTTGATGTGTACGACCTGAAATGGGGGTCCGAGACCCAAAACTTGGTTCACTACGTACAGCTTCAGGCCACAGATGGGCACAAGGTCATTCGAGATAAACTTGCTGCGCTTGTTGGAAATATCCAAGATCCTCGACAGGTCAAATTCTGGTTCATCGAGACCAGTGGCGGTTCATTCGCCCGACCCAAGCTGCTTGGTACCGGAAAGATTGAGTTTTCCAGCGGACACTATGACCGATATGTGGAGCAGATCAAGGACGAGAAGCTGCGGGATTTTCCGCGGCATTGGGCGTCCCGTCGAATCTGGATCCATGTCGTGGATGTAACTGATCTCCCGGAGCTCCCAAAGGAGGAACCGCAAACCATTCCAGAACCTCAAGCTAGGAACATCGAGCAGCCAGCGGATCCCGCGGCCATCCCATCCAACGAGGAAAGTAATATGCCCACAGTGACCGACATTGCTGAGCCCATCCCCGAACCTCCGCAAGACACCCCCATGAGTGAGCCGGATGAACCTGAGCCTCCACAATCAGGCCTTCCGATAGCAGGCATTGCGCCTCCGACCGCACCTGTTGAAAACATCCACGGTGGCGGCGATACTGCAATGGTCGAGGTGGATGCACCGCCTCCGCCTGATCCTCCAGCTGTCGACGTCATTATCGCGAACACTGGCGCAGCCGACACGGAGATGAGTGGCACTCAGGATGATCTACCTGTCTCTCCTCCAATACATGCCGACGCTCCATCAGAACCAGCTCCGTTGCCTGCTGAAGGACGCCCTCGAACTCCAGAGCCGGTGATAGAACGACCGCGGACGCCTCCACCTCCTCCCAACGAGGTGTATTTCTTCGTCAAATTCTTCGATGCCGAAAAGCAGATGCTGGTCCCGAAAGGATCGTTTATTGCTCACTCGTCCGCGAGGCTCGAGGCAACAATCATCAAGCTGTTAGACATCCCTCCGGACCAGAAGATAGAGCTTTATGAAGAGAAGAAATTGGTCGCACTGCGCTCACTCAAGGGCCGCAAGTCATTCTCATCGATGGACCTCGCAAATAATGCGCTTATTGTGTACACCTATCCATTGAGCTCCGAGATGCGTGAAGCTCTTGCCGACCGCGCAGCTTTTGCCGACCTGCAATCTTTCCTCGTCTTCCGCGCGAAAGCCCGCAACTTCCCCTCGTCAATCAACGGCTATTTTACTCACAGCTACTTTTCTTCCCAATACTACAAGGGCGAATTCAAAAACGGTCACCGCCATGGTCAAGGCTACCGCATCTACCACAGCGGCGCAACCTACGAAGGCTATTTCCGCCTCTCCCTCCGTCACGGTGAGCACGGCCGCTACACGTATCAAAACGGCGACACATACGACGGACAATGGGTTGCCAACCAACAACACGGTACAGGCCATTTCACCGAGTCGGCGACCGGCAATGTGTACATGGGCGGCTGGAAGAACGATAAGAAGTTCGGCGAGGGTGTCACACATTGGAAGAATGCGCAGGAGACGGAGCGTTTATGCCGCATTTGCTGGGAAGAGAGCGCCGACGCGGCCTTCTACGATTGTGGGCACGTGGTGGCTTGCTTGACTTGCGCGAGACAGGTGGAGAATTGTCCGGTGTGCAGAAAGAGGGTGCTGAGTGCTATGAAGCTTTATTATGTGGCGTAATGGGGTGCGTCTGCTATGCGTTATACCCGGTATTGTGCGTGAGAAACACCTAGAATGGATGATCATATCAGATTGGAGATGGAATTTGGGAGTCTAGGCTTAGGCGGCGCATTTAGGTGATGGGAGATATGGCATCTGTGATGGATCGGTGGGATGGTTAATCTTTTGCTCTGGTGCGTTTGGAAGTGGCAGGGTATGGAACGGTAGGGTCTGATGGATGGGGTTGGCGTTTGGATCTACTCCCCCCCCCCCCTCTCTCTCTCTCTCTCTCTTTCCAACCGTGTATCCTTGCGTTTCAGTTTAGTACTCTCGTTTTTTTTGTTGTCACTCCTTTAATCCTATACACGTTTTGAAGGTGTTATGTGGCGTCGGTGCTCTCGTAGAGTATAAGACTTTGACTCCTACGTGTGTCTGCCTTTGACCTCCCTACTTGGCTCGTATAGTTGAGTGACTGTCGGTGATGCTAACGTCTCCAATCGAGACCATGGAACATTGCAATTGCGCACCGATTGATCGAATGTGGTGGATGTAGAATCCTATGATAGTATTACTCGTTGAAGCGCTCAGCGGGTCCGTGCTGGAATCGTGGGATGCCGAAGCAGGCAAAGACGGTGGCACGGCATCATCCGATGAGATTTTGCAGTTGGATCTAGAGCTGGGTGATTGCTGTTGCCACCGTTTTTGGTGTAGGAAGGTAGGCAGAGATGTGGCTCTGCTTGTGGGAGGATGGTTGTGAGGCTGATGTACATTTTCATGTACTGATTTTGACAAGAACCTTATACAGGGTCACTATAGGTACCAATCAATACTTCCAGCAGAGGCGAAGGCTAATCCTAGCTGGTGCAATATAATTACGCTCACTTCTCATCGCCTCTACTGTGTAATTTTGAGCGATGACTGATGATCTAGCTCAGGACCGAGGGCCTAGCGCAGTCAACGTTTACATCAACACGCCCAGCATTATAACCGCAATCGGCTTCGAGCCATCGTGCAACGCCGAGATACGGTCTAATGTACGGTCATACCTGGCTCTACCTCGTGGGATGGAGAGACAAACTGTCGTGCGGCCATCCAGCTTCGCAAGACCCGCGCAAAGTCCTCTCCACAGAGGACCGACAGCTGGCCAGAAAGTGGCTTGGAGGAGTTTGTACGCGTCCCAGCGACCTAAGCCAACAGGCAGATATGGCAGCCATTGATTTGGATACTGAATGAGCGGTATTTGGAGTAAAATGTAGATGATCACGGTTGGTAATTTGTGTCGCGCTATAGTGTTAACGCGCAGGAATCTCGCCTGTAGGTATAGGTAGCCAAGATATTTGTACCAGCTCTATAATGAAAAGTCAGCCTTGACGGACAAGAATCTCACCTATACAGCAACAATTTCTATTCCGAAATCGCGACACTTTATTCTGAAGCCGGCATTGGTGTTTCACCGGCATAGATAAAAATCCTGCGCATCATCACCGAGTGCTGTACTGCAGGGTCTCCTTATAACTTACTACAAGTGCATCTGAATTTCGGGAAGGGCTGTGTCGTGTTCGATTGCCGCCACCTGTCACGATCTGCTAAACTACAGCTATTACTGTTGATATATGTGAAAGATTTGAACAAGAATCGCTCGAGAAAGCTAGCTAGGCTACCACACAACTGTGCTGTCTAAGCGCGTAATAGGTAATGGTGCGAGTGCGGGAAAGGCGGCAAGTCGTCGCTCGCGCCCTCTGCTGCAGAACGCATGAGGACCTCCGGAATCAGGTATCCGACAACCTCTCTGGACGATACAACCTCTGGCTGTCTTGAGCCAGCCCCCAAAACCATCGCGTTTATAGAGCAGACGCAGATCCTTGGGCAGGTGGGAATCAGAGACGCGTGAACGCTACCCAACTGCTGGGTGGAGACTGAAGGTATCACGGTCACAAAGCACAAGGCAGGGGCTTCTACGAACCCGTAAACACGGCATTCAGTTAGTGTATGTCACGGCCCAGGGCCCTTTTGATTGGTTCGTTTCGGTGTTCGGGCCCGGAGGAACTAGCCTCCGG